>QRDG01000033.1:3330426-3429765 GCA_012064385.1 Puccinellia tenuiflora
ACGTCACCGTGGGTCACATCCACCTCATCAAGCGCCAGCCCACCGTCCGGCTGGCCGGTGGCTTTTCCAGCTTTGGTAGCGCCGTCCCTGCCATGGACCGCGTCCATGGACTCCACCTTTATCGTGCACCCTGCTCCTTCCCTCGTCGCCATGTGGTAACCCTTCCTGCCCAAATGTTTGGGCGGAAGAGGTCCAGGACGCCTATAAAAGTAGGGGGAGCACGCTCAAGCAAAGGGTTCGAGCTTCGGTTGGTTCAGCTCTAGTAGACCCTAACCCTAGATCTGAAGACTAGCAAGTAGCCATTGTTAGCGACCTCGAGCTCTCCAAGCTCTCCTTGTACTGTGAACCTCTCCAAGCAGTGCAATACACCATAGCAGGACGTAGGGGTTTTACCTCCCAAAGAGGGTGTCGTGGGGTTGTCACGGCAAGTCCTTCCTTTGGGAAGGTGAGTTCTGGGGCCATTGATGCACGAAGTACGTAGGAGAGGTTAATCTTGCCAAGGGATACAGATTTACCCAGGTTCGGCCCCTCTTGATCAGAGGTAAAGACCTACTTCCTGCTTCTCTTTATTGCTCTAGATCTGATATCGATTACAGGGTTCCGGCTCCTCTCTGGGGAGTCGATGACCTTGTATCTCTCTTAAGGCATATCGATCTAAGGTCCAGGACCCCGCTTATAAAGGCTACCGGGTCCCTGGACTTACAGGTTACACCGAGTCATACTAGAACGCGGAGTCCTACTCTACGTCTTGGTCTTCCAAGCTAGGGCTCCGGGTTGTACTTGGACTCCTTGGTAACGAGTCCCTTCTCCATCATGGGCCTTGGTCGGCTTGTCTCCAGCCCAGCCCATGTGACTTGATGCTTGACTCGGCTTTGTCCTTCTTGGTCTTGGCGGGTCTACTTTCCGGGTCCATGGGCCTACCTATAAAGTATCCCCCCATCAGTAGCCCCCGAATTTATCTTGGGCGCAGCTTTGCGGCTTCCTCTAACTCCTTGGGTCGACTTCTTGGTTCGACTTCTTCAATTTAAGCCATCAACTCAGAAGTCGCCTGGTGCTAGCTCCAAGATGAATTCCTGCATAAAAACATAATACACATAAAATGAGTCCATCCTCATCCCTTGTTCAAGCCACCACTCTTGCCTTTGCACTAGCAGGCCGAGTTTGTTATGACTCTTGTGAACAAGGACTAAATAACTTGACTCTCACTGTCACAGGACTCGCCATTCTGAGACAAGCCGGCTCCTTCCACTTCTGTGATTAGTTTTTCTCTATTATGATTTCTTGTCTGGCTTCTAACCGCTGAGTCGTTATCACCAAATCGTTATCCACAGCTTACTGTGGACCGCCACTGTAACTTCTCTAGGGTTTTTACCCCTTTATAAATTGCGAAGGGTTAGGTCTCAAAACCTCACTTGCCCCTTCAGCTCAAATCTCCCCTTTCTCTTTGCGCTCACATCTTCCCGCGCTCAACACACACCGCCCGCTCGCCATGGCTCCCAAGCGCGCAAAGGCTGCTCCCAAGGCCAAGGCTCCCTCATCGAGCAGGACAGTAGACATTGCCGCCGCGGTCGCCGCCGCCGCCAAAACTTCATCGAGGCGATCGATTTCCGCGGATTGGGGTGGATCCACGGTTACTTCCGAGCAATTGAAGACGCACCGGTCGACCGGCCTAATTCCGTCCAATGTGAAGGCTCGGGCCCCAGGGGATGAAATAGTGCCCGCTCCCGCGAAGGACGAGGTGGTGATGTTCACCGAGCATCTGTTCCGCGGGTTCACTCCCCCTGGTAATCTTTTCTTCCGCCAACTCCTTGAACTCTATCAGCTACGGATTCATGACTTGGCCCCCAATTCCATCCTCACTTTATCCAATTTCGTCACTTTGTGTGAGGATTACCTCCAAATCAAGCCCGATCTTAATCTCTGGCTCGAACTTTTCTACTGCAACCCTCAGCCCGAAACTTCTGGGGGCCCTCTCCTCCAATGCGGCGCCGTCGCTCTTCAACGGCGCCTCCACTCTGTCTTTCCAAAGCCAGTTTTTCCTAACCGCATCAAAGATTGGCAGAAAACTTTCTTCTACTGCAAGGATACCTCCCCTGCAGGTGAACCCAAACTTCCTCTGTTCTCTGAGGATCGCCTCAGGGCGACTCCCCTTATGAAGGCTAGATGCTCAGAGGCCGCCCGGCCAAGAGTCGAGTCCTTGATTACTCGAATCCGGGCCCTCCTATCCCACAATTTGGAGAACATGGACCTAGTCCGCTACTGGACAACCTGGAGGATCCAGCCCCTGAGTCCTAGAACTCGGCTCATTTGCTCATACACTCGATGTGCGGGTGATGACCTCCGGGTGACAGAGCAGCTATCCGATGGTCCTGAGCTCGGTCGGCTCATCAAAAAGCTGACTGGGCAGCCTGTGAAGGACCAGGCACACTTCGGGCTCCAGCCCTTCTGCTCCACCAACCCAGCTCCCGATGTAAGCTTTAAACTTCACCTCATTTCTAACTTGCTCTTGCTTGTATCGCTTACTAACCCATTTTTCTGACTTTTCTCGCAGCTCACCGACTCCTTCTGGAAGCCGGCCTCTGGAGCTGGCACTGAGAGTAAAACTGAAGCTGAGGCTGAGGCTGAAGCTGAGGTTGAGGAGGAGACTCCTGTCACAGAACGAACTGCTGTGGCAGAAGACACTGATGATGATGACGAGGAGTCCTCCCAGGAGGCTCCCGCTGAAGATGATGTCGATGATGAGGAGTCCTCGCCCGAGGCTCCAACCGAAAATGTTGCTGAAGAGGAGTCCTCTCAAGAGGCTCCCATTGTGGAGGATACTGATGAAGACGAGTCCTCTCCGGAGGCTCCCGTCACTAAACAAACTCGCACCACCTCTGGGACTGCTGCTGCTCAGCCCTCTTCTTCTGAAGAGTCCTCAGCCAAAAGCCACTCTTCTTCCTCCCCAGCTTCCCATAATGGGTCTCGAGAGGCTGTTCCCAAGGTACCACTTTCACGAGTCCTTGGGTCCACTCACTCACCTGCTAAGCCTGAAGAACATGTGCAGAGTGTTGTTGCTGCTAGGAAGAGAAAGCTACGTTCTGATGGGCCCGCAGATGCTCCGGATCCATTGCCAGCTTCTCATCAAAGGAAATCAACCTCCCCTCCGGAGAAGGCCGACTCCTACCACTCTGGCATGTCCATGCCATCTTCAGACTCTCAGGCCTCCTTGGACCTGGAAACCAATGTTGGGTAAGACTCCTCTGTTTACTCTACTTGCATTCAAATAACTTCTGCTTTTTACCTTTTCACTAGATTTATTACTGATTTCTATCTTTGTATGTTTCAGGGCTCGGCCTTGCGTCAAGATAACCAAGCTCCCAGGAATGACTGATGTCACATCTGGTCGTGGACCTGTCCCTCCTTCGGCTTCTCAAACAACAAGCACGAGGACAGGTCCCTCCACTGCTGCATCCGCTGGTGCAACTACGGCTCCCATCATTCCCGAGTCCCCTTCCAGGACTCGTGCGGCGACTCCACAGGTTGCCCAGCCCTCTTCTGGGACTAAGACTCCTGACGCTGCGCCTCAAGATCAGCCAGCTCCTTTGAAGGCGACTCCTGCAGCTCCACCAAACATCAAGACCAAATCATCTACTGACTATAGCCGACTTCGGGTATCTGATAACATGTCCTTCTCTGAAGCCTATGCCAAAGCAGTCGACTTAAACGATCAATCTGCCAGGCTAAAAGATGATGAGCAAGCGGCTCTTAGATCTCTTCACATGATTCACACCGTAAGTCTTTTGACTTCTGCCCTTTACGCTTTCTAGCATCCTCCTATTCCAGTAGCCCCCAAGCACCTGTTTGCGGTGACTTGTGACTAGGATAGGTGCTTTGCTTTGAAATTGAACTTAACTGCTGTGTAGGAAAAAATTTGCACACTGTAGCCCCCAAGCACTGAGTATTTAGCTCTACTAGGACTCGGGGCTGCTGATTTGCTATCTCTCGGGTTCTTGAACCAGAAAAACTTTTCCACGAGTAGCCCCCAAGCGCCGAGTTGTCAGCCTGCGACGACTTGGAGCTACTAATCCATGTAAATTATTGATACTTAACTTGAAGAAAAAATTCTGATCTGCGAGTAGCCCCCAAGCGCCGAGTCGTTGACTTGTGACGACTTGGAGCTGATGACTTGTTGACTAGGACCCATGCCTGCTGGTTGTAAGAGGAAAACTGACTCCTGAGTAGCCCCCAAGCGCCGAGTTGTTAACTTGTGACGACTTGGAGCTCATGAGTTCTCTGCTTGATTAGTAAAGCTGACTTGCAAAAATCTGACTTGTGATTGCAGTGCGTTATCTCCAAGATGAAGAGAGATATGAAGGAGCTTGAGGACCAGGCAGCTGCTAGTGCCAGTTCTGCTATAGCTGAAAGAGAACGCTCCCTTCAACTTGAGAATGATCTGAAGGTCTTATCTGCTCAACTGGAGCAAGTGAGGAAAGAGTCGGCTGATGCCAAAAGGTTGCCCAAAAGGCTCACAATGATCTAAAAGTTGTCTTCGACACTTGCCGCAAGGGCATTGGGGCCATGTGCCAACATATATTTGGTAAGTTTGTAACCTTTGCTTACTTCCTTCTGCCGCTTTCTGAACTGTTTGTAAACTGATAATCATTGATTTCTTTTCTGCAGGGGCTGACTCCCCAAAACTCAAACTGCCCGTTAGCAAGCAATTGCATGAGATGCTTGACCACTGCCATGGGCTTCAAGAGGGAGCCCGTGCAGTGGTGAAGTACTTGAACCCTAAGGGCAAATGCCCAAAAGAGCCTGAACGTCTGGTGGACGAGTTGTCTAGGGCACCAGGTTATATGCGGCTGTGGAAGCAATCTTCTTTGAGGAGAGCGTCCATCAGAATCCTTGCTCTAGCCCATAGCTATTACCCCACTGTTTTGGAGCCAGCTATGCTTACCATGGGGAAGCCAGAGCAACATGAGGATGGCAAACCCTTCACCCAAGACGATTTCAAGGCTGAGGAGAAGCTGGTGCGGCCATATGCTTGTGAGATTGCCAACAAGATGGACCCTGAGGTATGGGTTCATCACTATGATTTGAAGAACAAAAGAGTTGCTCTGGAGACTCCTGGAATCGTAAACTTTGGCCGCCCCTCACAGGACCCAGCTGGTATCCCTTCCTCCTCTACTGGGCCGGGTTCTTCATCGCCGGCGGCTCCTGTTACTGGTGCCGAGCCCTCATTGAAGACTCCTGCTGCGCCCACTCCTTCAAGAGCTATCGCTGGAGACGCCCAGACACAAGCAGAGTTGGCTAAGCATATGAAGAGTCCCAAGGGCACTGGTTTTCAAATGAAGAGAGTCGCCACAAAGCCTCCTGTGAAGCCGGCTCCTGCCTCTACTGCTCAGACAAAGGACCAGTCTCCTGCGAAGAAGAACTCCCCAACTCCAGCTGAGAAGTTGGCTCCTCCCAAGGATCATTCCTTGGATGATTTTTAAATTTGTGTATTGATGTGCTACTGGTACTTTAAACTTTGTAAATATGTACTGCTGGTGCTTAAACCTTGTTAGGTCTTTTGAACTACTTGTTTTGAAATTGTGCCAATCGGCTTATGATGACTTGCTTGTTATGAGATTTGATATGTACTATCTATGCAAGTCATTCTGTGGTTCTTATAACCCGTCTAATTATCCACTGATGAATAAGTAGGCCCTGCATGACTTATCTTACAGTTTGTGCTGACAAGCTCCTAACACCTCACGTCCTTTTGGATTCATAAGAGCCAGAGACGAGTCATGCCTGTAGATTAGTCACATTGTGCGGGATGCATCTAACTTACCAGTGAGAAAATTAGGTAAAGTTCGGCTACTGTGCCGAGTTCATGAGTCTAAGCTTAACTTTTTTCACTGAAAAGCAATCCCCCAAGAACCTGATGATCAAAGTTAAAGAATAAATCGCACTCACTGGGTGACTCGACTAAAGGACTCATGTTCACAGAAGCCGGCTTTATTTCCTTTGATCATAATAATTTGATTACATCTAGGCGTGGCTCACTGGGCTCTTTGCCTTTCAACTCATAAATCTATTACAACTTAAGTATAATAAGGACGTAACTGAGCTATGTTCCACGGCCTCTTTGCCTCTGTGTAAGGATCTAGCGTATGTGCTGTGTCAACTCCTTTACTTTCACTTGCCGGCTCTCGTACATCCATTAGATAGTACGACCCATTGTGCAAGTTCTTGCTTATGACGAACGGTCCTTCCCATGGTGGAGATAACTTGTGCATCCCTTCCCTGTTTTGGACAAGTCGAAGCACTAAGTCGCCTTCCTGGAAAGTCCGAGTCTTGATTCTGCGTGCGTGGTATCGCCGCAAGTCTTGCTGATAAACTGCTGATCTCTCAAGGGCTAACTCCCTTGCTTCCTCAAGTGCGTCGACCGAGTCCTGACGAGCGAGTTCATTCTCTGTCTCGACGTAATTGGCGACTCGTGGCGAGTCATGCAACAAGTCGCTTGGCAGGACAGCTTCTGCTCCATACACCATGAAGAAAGGTGTGAAGCCCGTGGATCTGTTAGGAGTCGTCCTTATACTCCATAATACTGCTGGCAGCTCCTCAACCCAACACCCGGCGGCTCTTAGCAAAGGGACTCGGAGCCGAGGCTTAATTCCCTTCAGCAACTCCTGATTTGCCCTCTCTGCTTGTCCATTGGACTGTGGGTGTGCCACTGAGGCTAGGTCGAGTCTGATGTTGTTCTCGCCGCAGAACTTGGCCATCTCTCCAACTGATAAGTTGGTACCATTGTCTGTAATGATGCTGTGAGGATACCCGAAGCGTGTTGCTATTTTCTTGAAAAACCTCACTGCTGAAGCTCCGTCGACTCTGCTGACGGGTTCTACTTCCACCCACTTTGTGAATTTGTCAACTGCTGTAACGCCCCAAGATCGGTACTATGCAGACTTAGCGATTTCCGCCAAATCCGCATAATAACGATCCTAGAGGACGCCCACCAGGCATAACGTGCAGGTCGCAACTCACACGTTATGCGGGTGGAATTGTGATAACATTACAACAGTTCTCGACGGAACCCACAAAAGAACATATATATACAAGAACGACTCACCGAGTCAAGAACAACAAGATACAATACAAAAATCCAAAAGAACAGCGGAAACGAAATAGCGTCCAGCTACGGACAAGATACAAATTGGACTAAGAGTCCTGAAGATAAGCAAAGGCACCATATCCCTGCCCAGGCCAAGCCTAGCCGGAGGGATTCCCAAGCTAACGTCGTCAGACTTCAAACCTGTTTGGCTGCATTGGAATAGCAGCCCCGAAGGGGTCAGTACTATAAAACAGTACTGGCAAGTAATACTCACAAGATATCAAAGCTGGAATTCCGAAGGAAGAGGGTTAGCGATTGAGTCGGCGGCAAGCAGCTCTAACAACTAATAGAGACACGCTACAACTTTCGTCTAACAGAGACAAGGTAAGAGAGCGCATAAGGAGCCAACTATGCTACACACCAAACAAACCCAGCCGATTCCTTACCAGCCCGTTTAACCACGAGCAGCAAGCCCAAAGGCACTCACACAGTTGGCAATTTTATAATTTTATTATTGAAGTAGTTCTATCTTACTAATCATCTTATTATCATTAGGTGTAAGTTGTCTATGATCTTGTTAGCCAGCACATTTCACCAAGTCGTCCATAACCGCGGACACGGCTTTTCGAAAAGATTTAACCCTGCAGGGGTGCACAAATGTAACCACACGCACTTCAACCCTTGTTGCCAGCTATTAGCACACTTCCTGAGGTGTGCCGGCAGGGTATCCGACGCTACACTTTCCTTCACTACCGCACAAGTCCAGGGAACCACCTAGCTAAGTCTGACCCACCTTGAAAGTCCGGCCGAAGCTCCGAGGTGGACTCAGCCGATGCGAGGACGGTGTCGGGAGGGAACACTCATACGATTGCCCCTCCTTCCACATGCGATAAACGCCACGTGCCGCAAGCCCTACCGTAAGTAACCATCATCGTATCGGAGGCGTCCCATCCGTACCTGCAACAAAATAATAAAGCGCCGCGCAAATGGAAACACCCGAACTACTTGTGGCGCCCTGGACAAGGCTGCAGATCCGGTACTAGGTCGAGGGGAGTCCCATTTCCTCCCACATGTGGGTAGTGCGCTCAGTCTTGGATCAGAGGACAAGAACTCGGGTCCTAGGCGACACTAGCAGAACAAAACACCACGATTGGCCTTCCGCCGGTGCCTTATCTTTATTAATTATATCCCATCGCCAAACATTATAGAATATCATGTGAATTTAACCCAACTATCAAATTATAACAAGACTAGAACATGACTCGAGCAAAACAACCTAAGCATGCACTACGACTCGCAAGGCCAACAAGATAAACAAGCAACAGGTTAATAGGATGTGGGGGTGGTGGCATATCAGGGCTGCAAGGGAAACATGCATATAGGATCGGGATACAAGCATCGCAATATAAGGCTAGCAAGGAACAAAAGATAGGAGGAGTAAGAGACAGAAAACAAGCAAAGATAGCAAGGGAGTATCACTTGCCTGCAATCCGGTAGAGGTAGCAGAACCTGTCGTTACTCACATCAACTCAACGTCCTATTTCCGAAGAAGCAACAAACACTGGAAACATAAAATATGCATTTTACTACTACGGCAAAAGAATCGGCATGTTGATGCAATGCATGCATGACATGGCAAGACATGAGAGGATGCAACTTTAGCAAATTAAAATGGAACCGAGGTTCCGACATTTAATTATTAGATTCAAGTTATTTTTTTAACCATCAAAATTAAATGTTATTAGCAAGGTGGAACAAGGCATGGGTGAGCTAATCGAAATTAAATGGAATAGGGCAACAACTAAATTAATTCCCTTCACATTCCATATTTTAATTATGTAGATAATTTACAAAACACAACTAAAGTGCAACTATATGATGCAAACATGAACCATGGATGTCATATTCAAATTCTACACATTCTTCTGATAATTTTAGACATATAATTTATATTATTTGCATTTGTAAGACAAAAGTTATGATAAAAACAAGATTGACACATTTTCTGCCAAAAAGAAAAAAAAGAAATAGGGGTGCGGCCGTGGGGATTTGATCCTTTGGCTGCTGGATGGAGTAACAGAGAACAAGCCACTGGGCTGAGTTCGGGTTGGTGTACTACTTCAGCAGAGAATATAGAAGAGGCAACAGGGGCGGTGTTAACTGAATCTCAACAGGAGAGCTTCTGTCTTTCACGTTCAGAGAAGCGAGGCGGACGGAACCTGCGACGACGACCAAGATCGAGCCGCACTGGGATGTAAGGATGCGGATAAAGGTGAGCCGGGGTGTGTGGCTCTCGAGTGGGTGGTGCTTGGTGTGTGTGCAGGGGAACAGAAGCTGCAGCAGCACGTGCGTGGGGAAGGAACCAACAGCCATGGCCGTGGCAGCCATGGAGCTCGGGCGTGAACGGGGACGGCGCCCACGGCGACAGATTCGAAGGGGAAAAGGGTGCTCGAGGTGCGGCTCACCTCGGGGAGGCTGCTGGCGAGAGGATTGGGCTCGGGGACGATGGCGGCCGGCTGTAGTCGAGGTAGATGAAGTGGAGGACGTCGGTGTGCACTCAGATGGACGTCGGCGTCGTCGATCTTGGCGGCGTCTTAGCAGCTCCAGATCCGGCTCTGCGTCAGGTGGAAGAGGACGTCGAGGCGCATCTCCAGGACATGATGGGGAAGCTCAGGGACGACCGGAGGCGACGGATTTGTCCGAAGAAGCTTGCGACCGGAGGAGGAAGACGGCCTCGTTCCCGGTGCGTCGTAGGTCCTTCTTGATCCCCGGCTTGGCGTCGATGGTGGGGGACGGCAGAGCACACCTCCTGGACATGGTCGTTGTCGAAGTAGGCGTCCATGGTGTCGAGTACGTCCTCCGGTGGGGTTGCTCTCGGTGGGGAAGAAAAGGAAGGGGAGGGAGAGGGAGAAGAGAAAGGAAGGAGGGTGGCGGCGGCGGCTGATGGGGAAAGGGGAGAGCTAGGGTTGGGGATGCCCTCCGTGGCTGCTTTATAGGGGAAAGGGGAGCGGCGTAGGTGGCATGGTGGAGGGAAAGTGACGGCGCGCTTGCGATGGTGATAGCGACGTGCGCGCACACGCTCCTCGCGTGCTCGTACGGAGAAGAAGGGAAGCGGCCAGCGAACCGGTACTGGGCCAGATGGGCCGGTTCGGGAGTGAGGGAGAGGAGAGAAGGAAAAAGGCTTCGGCCTGAAAAGAGAGAAGGCTTCTGGATTTTTCCCAATTTCAGAATTAGGAAAAAGAAAGAAAGGAAAAAAATAAAGGAAAGGGAAAAAGAGGGAAAAGAAAAGAGAGAGATTTAATAAAATAGGGTTTGCCAAAAATTTAAAAGCTTTATTTTGATTAGAAAAATGATTTTACAAATATTCCAAATATTATTTTGGGAGTTTGTTTGAAGTTAGAAAAGGAGGGAGGGATGGATTTATTAAACCCAAGAATTAATTTGCAAAACAAAAATATTTTAGCTAAAATAATATTTTGATTTTTCTTTTGTCAAAAATGCAAGGTGATTGAATGCATGATGTCATGTTGATGCAAAAAGAAAACAAACAAAATCTAATTTGGGGAAAAACCCCGGGGCATTACAACTGCTACTAACAGGTGAGTCTTCTGACAGGGCGACTTTGAGAAAGGACCCACCATATCAAGCCCCCAAACTACAAACAGCCAAGTGATAGGGATAGTTCTGAGCTCTTGGGCTGGCACGTGGTCTTGTCTTGCGTACCTTTGGCATCCATCACGGACTCGTACTATCTTCTCTGCGTCCAGATGTGCTGTTAACCAAAAGAACCCGTGCCTGAAAGCTTTTGACACCAAGGATCTAGTGGATGCGTGATGGCCACAATCACCTGCATGAATCTCTTGCAATATTTGCCTACCCTCTTCCGGAGACACGCATCTCTGGTAGACTCCAGTGACACTCCTTCTGTACAACTCGCCATCAATGACTGTGTAGGACTTGCATCGCCTGATGAGCTATCTCTGCTTGACTTCATCTTGTGGGAGCTCGCCCCTAAGGAGATATGCAAGGTAGGGCTCTGTCCATGGTGGTATTGCTCGTACTGCTGCCACCAGTGCCGACTCTGGATCTGGCGAGGCTAACTCCTCCTCTGAGGGCAACTTGACTGATGGGTGGTGAAGTTCATCCACAAATACATTTGGTGGTACTTTCTCTCGACGAGAGCCGAGTCGTGATAACGCATCTGCGGCCTCGTTCTTGCGTCTGTCAATATGCTCCACTTGATAACCAGAGAAGAGCCCGGATATCTGTTCGACTGCTCTTCTATAAGCTGCCATGTTTGCATCCTTCGAGTCCCAGGTTCCAGATACTTGCTGGGCTACGAGATCCGAGTCTCCAAAGCACCTGATACGCTTGATGTTCATCTGCTTGGCCAGACGCAGGCCATGCAGCAAAGCCTCATACTCTGCCATGTTATTTGTACAATCAAAATGCAACTGAAGGACATATGCCAACTTATCTCCTTTTGGTGAAGTTAGAACCATGCCGGCTCCTGAGCCCTCTAGCTGTCTGGACCCGTCGAAGTGCATTGTCCAATATTTGGTGCAAGGTGAACTCGGTGAGGATGTGCAGTCAGTCCAATCGTTAACGAAGTCGACCAAAGCTTGAGATTTGATTGCTGTCTGGGCTCGTATGTGATATGGTAAGGACCCAACTTGATTGCCCACTTGGCAACTCGACCTGTTGCATCTCTGTTGCGTATGATATCTGCTAGCGGTGCTGAACTCACCACTTTGATTGGATGCTCTTGGAAATAATGCTTAAGCTTCCTACTTGCAAGGAAAACTCCATAGACTAGCTTCTGCCATTGAGGGTACCTTTGCTTTGACTCTGTGAGGACTTCACTGATGTAATAAACAGGTCTCTGCACTGGATACTCCTTTCCTTCCTCTGATCGTTCCACAACTACTACTGCACTGACCACCCTTTCATTGGCAGCCACATATAATAGCATGGGCTCCTTATCTGTAGGAGCTGCAACTACTGGCGCTGATGATAGAGTTTTCTTCAAGTTCTCAAAAGCATCGTCGGCTTCTTTGTCCCATATGAACTTATCTGACTTCTTCAGGAGTCGGTAGAGAGGACCCGTCTTCTCTCCGAGTCTTGAGATGAATCTGCTGAGAGCTGCTACACAACCAGCGAGTTTCTGAACGTCCTTTAGACAAGTCGGCTTCTGCAGATTATGAATAGCCTTGATTTTCTCTGGGTTTGCTTCGATGCCTCTCTCTGAAACAATGAAGCCAAGAAGTTTACCTGCAGGGACTCCAAAAACACACTTGGTTGGGTTGAGTTTTATCTTGTACTTGCGCAGGTTACTGAAGGTTTCTGTCAGGTCTGCTATCAGAGAGTCAGCCTTTTGAGACTTGACAACTACATCATCCACATAAGCGTGAATATTTCTTCCAATCTGTTCCTTGAAACAATTCTGGATGCACCTTTGATATGTAGCTCCTGCGTTCTTGAGTCCAAAGGGCATTGTTGTGTAACAAAATGCTCCAAAGGGCGTGATGAAAGACGTTTTCAGCTCATCCTCTTTGTTGAGTCTGATCTGGTGATACCCTGAGTAGGCATCCAAAAAACAAAGTAACTCTGACCCTGCTGTGGAGTCAATGATCTGGTCGATACGAGGCAATGCAAACGGGTCCTTAGGGCAATGCTTGTTAAGACCCGTGAAGTCGATGCACATCCGCAACTCTCCTGTTTTCTTTGGTACTAACACTGGATTGGCCACCCACTCTGGGTGAAAGACTTCTTTGATGAACTCGGCTGCGAGGAGCTGAGCCACCTCTTCTCCGATGGCTTTCCTCCTGTCATCATGAAACTTGCGCAGACCTTGCTTGACTGGTCTTGCGTTAGGGTTAACGTGTAAGCTGTGCTCGGCGAGTTCTCTCGGGACTCCTGGCATGTCAGATGGTTTCCATGCGAAGACGTCCCGGTTCTCACGGATGAACTCGACGAGCGCGCTTTCCTATTTATCAGAGAGGTGTGCCCCAATGGTGAACTGCTTGGAAGAATCACCAGGGGTAAAGTCGACTTGCTTTGTATCCTGCGCTGACTTGAATTTCATCTTCTCCTCTGTGGCCGGCTTCTTAAGGACCGAGTTGTCCTCCGGGTCCACGTTCGCCTTGTAGAATTTCAGCTCCTCTTGAGCACAAGCTGTCTCAGCCATAGCTGCATCACCTAGTTCACACACCAATGCCATCTGTCTGCTGCCATTAACTGTAATGACTCCTGCTGGACCTGGCATCTTAAGCTTCAAGTAAACATAGAATGGTCTGGACATAAACTTAAAGTATGCTGGTCGACCAAAAAGAGCATGGTATGGACTCTTAAGATCCACTACCTCAAAAGGCATAATCTCTGAACGAAAGTTCTCCACTGTGCCAAAAGCAACCTCAAGATAAATCTTACCGATTGGCTTGGCTGACTTCCCTGGTACGATTCCATGAAAAACTGTCTCAGTGGGTATTAGCTGCCTATCTTGCAGCTGCATCCTCTTGAATGTGTCATAATATAAGATGTTGATACTACTTCCACCATCCATGAGCACTTTATTCAATGTGTAGCCCCCAACTTGAGGTGCCACCACCAAGGCTAGCTGCCCTGGGTCGTCGACTCTTGGCGGATGATCTGCTCGACTCCATGTGATGGTTTGCTCTGACCACCTGAGCCACTGTGGAAGGGCCGGCTCCACTGCATTGACAGCTCTAACCTTTAATTTCTTGGCACGCTTGGACGTGCTTGTTGTGAAGACATGATAACTGCCACGACTCGAGTTCTGTGGCCGAGTTGTGACATAATACTGCCCATTGTTATCGTGAAGCTGCTTCGGGTTCTGCTGGAACCCGCCCTGTTGGTTACCTCCTCCCTGAGGTTGGTTAGGGTTATTGCCGGCTCCTCCACCATGGTTGCCGGGTCCTCCATCACCATTGTTTCCTCTATATCCATTGTTGTTGCCTCTATTTCCTGGTCCTGGGAACCTAGCACGCTGCAAATCCACGCACTGTCCCAAGGTGTGACCACACTTGCCGTTTCTGGTGTGTTTAGGGCATGGACTCGCCAGAACCTCCTCTGTGGTCAGCCTCCGTCCCTGATACCCTTGAGAACTGTTGTCCTTGCGCCTGACTCCAGTGTTTGTGTTAGCCACTAGGTCAGAGTTGTCACCATATGGTCGCTTGTTACTTCCCTGATTCTGGTTCTGGTTTTGATTCTGGTTCTGACCATTGCCACCTTGTCCTTTAGATCCTTCCTCCCGATCCTTTGTTTTGTCTGTGGCAGCGTGCTTGTTAGCACCTGCCATGATCTCGCCAATCGTAAGGGGAACACCTTGATTCAGGCTCTCCTTCATGCGACCCAGCTTCCAGCTCAAGGGATTGTAGCTGCAATTCCTCTCCATTGCCATTAGCACTGAAATTGTTGGGAGTCCTTGCGATGAGTTGATGATCTCCGAGACTCGCCTCATCCAATGCCTTAGAGACTTGCCTTTTCTCTGAACACACCGCTCCAAGTCCTCTATGGTACTAAGCTTTTTGCATGTTCCCTGAAAGTTCTGAATGAAAGCTGACTTCAACTGCTCCCAAGAATTGATTGATCTAGGAGGCAAGTTACGCATCCATACTTTGGCTGCTCCCTCCATCATAAGGTACATGAATTTGGCACACAGATTACCTGTGGCATTGCGGATACTCATCGCCATCTCGTATGTGCCCAACCAGGAGGTCGGGTCCATGTTGGGCTCGTAATTGGGAACTTTGCGCGGCTCTTTGAAGTCGCTGGGGAAAGACTCGGACCTGATGGCATCTGACAGGCACTCTGGTCCTGTTAGTGAAGGAGAGGTACTAGGAAAAGTCACCTCTGTGTGCGCCCGGGTTGGCTGAGGCTGGTTATCTGGACCAGCTAGGGCTCTGTCCCTCTCAGCCTCCCGTGCCCTGGCCGCCTCCCTCTCTCGTCGCTGTCTTGCTTCATCAACCACCAATTGAGCTCGTGAGGCAGTTGGTATGATGACCCTGTTCCTCTCTTGTTCACGGCGCCTTGCGCTTGTAGAGTTGGCCGGGTGAGACTCGTCATGCCGACTCCTCGTGCCAGAGTTGAACGGTGTCGAGTGTAGCCTACTTGCATCTGGAAACGCTGGATAAAGAGCTTGCTGAGACATTGCTGTCTTCAGCATCTCAATAGCACGGCGGGTCTCCTGTCCCGCTGCTCCTTCTGGTATCTCAATGTTCTCCAACCTCATAGTTGCCGCATGAACGTTGTCCATTGGGTTAGAGTAATGCCCTTCTGGCGTACGAAACCTGCCAGGTGGAGGTCCCATACCACCTGCTGATCCTCCTCCGACTCCTCCTTCAGGTGGCGGTCCGTTGGTACCGTTGCCGCCGGGTCCTTCTGGTGGTGGTGGTGGTGGTGGTGGTGTTGCTCCTCCTGCGCCGCCTCCCGCAGCTGACGAACTCCCTAGCCCGGCTCCTGCGCCTGGACCAGTGGGTGTGTTGAACAAAGCAGTAGGATTGACAATAACTCCGCCACGCAGGCGACTCCTCGCCCTGCGATGCTGAATAGAGGTGAGTTCCTCCTGACGACTCCTTACAACCTGGGCCTCAGTCTGGACCCGGGCCCGCTCTTCTGCTAATCTGCGGTTTGCCTCATTGATTTCTGCTAGTTGTCTCTCCATCGCAGCACGCGCGCTGGCTAACTCGGCCGCTCGTTCTGCTACGTTGCTTGCATTGATTTCCTTTGTTAGTAGACTTGGATCAAACTGATTTCCGCCGTTCCCAGACATGTAGACTCCAACGACGCGGGCGCGTACTGGCGACTCCACGTAATCCTCCTCTTCAATTCCATACCCAAGCCGATCCTCGAACAAGGGCAAGATAGACTCTGAATCGGCGTCGTAATCTGGCTCCATAAGTGGCTCTGCCAGCGACTCCTCTTCATGGTTGACAGCAAGTTGCTTCTTTGGCTCGGCGATGATGCCGACCTCTGATGTCCCGACCGACTCCTCGCCGTCGGACTCGACAACAGCTGTTGGTTCTGATACTGATTCCGCCGAGTTAGCGCGAAGACCCGACGCGCAAACCATTCCGACGAACACGTTGATTCCTCCAAAATCAAACTGATAACCCTCGTCGACTTCCTCCATCTCTGGAGTCCAGCCGGAGTCATCAATCTCGGTTTCTCCATGCTCATCAGTGTAGACTCGCCCGATAGCGAGTTTCTCCATGGCCCGGCGAGCGGCTCCCACGATCTCGACTCCACGCATCTCCTGCCCCACGGTGGGCGCCAACTGTCGTGGGGTTGTCACGGCAAGTCCTTCCTTTGGGAAGGTGAGTTCTGGGGCCATTGATGCACGAAGTACGTAGGAGAGGTTAATCTCGCCAAGGGACACAGATTTACCTAGGTTCGGCCCCTCTTGATCAGAGGTAAAGACCTACTTCCTGCTTCTCTTTATTGCTCTAGATCTGATATCGATTACAGGGTTCCGGCTCCTCTCTGGGGAGTCGATGACTTGGTATCTCTCTTAAGGCATATCGATCTAAGGTCCAGGACCCCGCTTATAAAGGCTACCGGGTCCCTGGACTTACAGGTTACACCGAGTCATACTAGAACGCGGAGTCCTACTCTACGTCTTGGTCATCCAAGCTAGGGCTCCGGGTTGTACTTGGACTCCTTGGTAACGAGTCCCTTCTCCATCATGGGCCTTGGTCGGCTTGTCTCCAGCCCAGCCCATGTGACTTGATGCTTGACTCGGCTTTGTCCTTCTTGGTCTTGGCGGGTCTACTTTCCGGGTCCATGGGCCTACCTATAAAGTATCCCCCCATCAGAGGGCCCTGAACCTGGGTAAGATCTTGTGTCCATCTCTGCAGTGTCGTCCGCAGCGAGTCCGACGAGCACCGTCGCCGGGGCACGTTGAGGATTGTTTGACTCCGTGTTCAGCCCCTTACACGATACCTTGGAGACACCCCCAGTTCCTGGGAACATTCTCCGACATTTGGCGCGCTAGGTAGGGGGCTGAGGCGCGTCTTCATTCTCGACACAGCTATGGCCGGCTCTCGTGCCGAACGTCTCGCTCGCTGGACGGCCAGCGCCGCCACCGCTCCTACGGGCCGCCCGCGCGGCCGCCCGCGTGGGAACATTCTCCGACATTTGGCACACCAGGTAGGGGCGCCACGTCGACCCCGAGCCCCGCGTTGAGCACCCGGAGGACGACGACCACGACCACGACCACGCTGAGGATGACCTCAGCGGAGAGGAGGCTTCCTCTCTGCACCCGTCACGGGACCGTGCTGCCTCCTCGCTGGGCCGCCCTGCGCCCAGCTCGGCAACTGCGCTTCTCATGGCGCAGGAGCTGCTGCAGTACCGTCCTACGCCGGAGGCCCAGGAGGCCTGGCTCAACCGCCTCTCGGAGCTCGTCGTCGCCACTCGCGTCGCCGCTCCTGCTCCCTCCCGTTAACTGGTTCCTTCGGCCCGCGTGGGGGACGTGGCGCAAGGCGCCCCTCCCGCGCCTCCTCTCCATCCTGCACCTGCTCCAGCTCCACCGGTTGCACCGCAACCTGCTCCAGCGGGGGCTCCTCCTCGCGACAACCGCGCTGCATCGCACGCGTCGTCGCCGCACGACTGCCAAATTGTGCAGCGAGCCCCTGAGGACGCACACGTGAGCATCGAGCGCCAGCAGGACCGCCACAACCGCGCCGTCCAGGATGTCGCCACCGCCGGGCGCCATCTCCGCGCCACCCTCGCCAGCGGTCCGGTCACCTACGGCACGACGGTTGCGTTCACTCGCACCCTCCGTCGCGTCGTCTGGCCCGTCAAGTTCAGGCCGGACCTGCCCCCGCGCTACGACGGCAAGAACCCCTTGGAGTTCCTGCAGCTCTACACTCTGGCCATCCAGGCTGCCGGGGGTGACGACAAGGTCATGGCGAACTGGTTCCCCATGGCCCTCAAGGACTCCGCGTCCTCATGGCTCACCAACCTCCCCGCCGAGTCCATCAACACTTGGGAGGAGCTCTGCCGGTGCTTCGTCGCCAACTTCAAGGGCACGTATGAGCGTGGCCTCACGTACAACGACCTTCGCGCCGTGCGTCAGAAGCCTGGCGAGACCCTCCGCAAGTACATCCAGCGCTTCAGCCAGGTGCGCAACAAGATCCCCAACGCCACCGACGCGCAGGTCATTTCGGCTTTCTAGGCTGGAGTGACAGACGTGCGGATGCTCGAGAAGCTCGGCATCCACGACAACATCACCACCGTCGTCAAGCTCTTCGACTTGGCGGACAAGTGCGCCAAGGCTGAAGAGGGCCGCTTGTTCGTCAAGAACGAGCCGGGGGATCCCGCCGAGGAGTCCAAGAAAAAGAAGAAGTCCACTGAGAAGCGCAAGACCACTGCGGTCCTCGCGGCTGAGCCCGACGCCAAGCAGCCACGTGCTGCCGCTCCAGCCGCGGGGTCCGAGAAGAAAGACGACCGCCCTTTCTGCGTCTACCACAACAGGCATTCTCATGCCACCGAGGACTGCTACGACCTCAAGAGGCTCATCGAGGCTCGCGAGGCTCGCGAGGCGCGCGAGCGGGAGCAAGGCCGCGGGGGCTGCGGCGGCGGCCGCAGCGGCCGCGGAGGGCGACGCTGGAACAACAACTACAACAACAACTACCAGCAGAACCCCCAGGCCAACGCTGCCAAGCCCGCGAACGACAACCTGCCTGCCGAGGCTGATGAGGGCTACCAAGTGCCCCGCGGCGTCGCCTGCATCCTCGGCGGGGCTCAGGCCCCTCGCTCCAACCGCCACTTCAAGCAATTCGCTCGCGAGCTCGCAGCAGCCCTTCCCGGGGTCGAGGCCTCTAGGCCCCTCAAGTGGTCTGAGCACCCCATCACCTTCGACTCCAGCGACCACCCCAAGTCCACCTCAACTGTGGGCACCATCCCGCTGGTCTGCACCCCTACCATCAACAACATCGCCGTCTCTAAGACGCTCATTGATGGGGGTGCCGGCCTCAGCGTCATCTCTGTCGAGACATTCGAGAAGCTGCAGGTGCCCTGCGAGCGGCTCATGCCCACCAGGACCTTCTCGGGGGTGACGGAGGGCCTCACGACGCCTCTGGGGCAAGTGAGGCTCGCGGTCACTTTCGGCACCTAGACCAACTACCGCACCGAGCTGATCGATTTCGACGTCGCGCACATCGGCCTGCCCTACAACGCCATCCTCGGCTACCCCACCCTCGCCAAGTTCATGGCGGTCACCCACCACGCCTACAACCTCGTCAAGCTCCCTGGCTCCAGTGGCACCATCGTCATCCACGGCGTAGTCTCTGACGCCGTGTACGCTGCGCAAGTGGCCTACAAGGCCGCCGCGGTGGCGTCTCCCGCTGACGAGGACGAGGAACCCCTCCCGAGGCCCCCCGTGAAGAAGAAGAAGTTGTTCTCTCAGGAGAAGGCCGCGACAAAGCAAGTGCCTCTGGAGTAAAGTGGCTCGGGGGCTAGCGTCACCATCGGCGCCAACCTGCCTCCCAAATAGGAAAGCGCGCTCGTCGCCTTCCTCAGGGCAAACTCTGACATGTTCGCTTGGACACTGTCAAATATGTCCGGAGTACCGAGGGAGGTGATCGAGCACCACTTAGCCGTGTGTCCAAACGCACGCCCCGTGAAGCAAAAGGCGCGGCGCCAGGCGCAAGAGAAGCAAGATTTCATCGTCAAGGAGGTGGAAAAGCTGAAGAAGGCCAGCATCATCAAGGAAGTTGTGGGGACCCCGGACTAGTTGTCCGAAATACCCTTGTGCCTACATCAGCGATCCCATGATCAGTGTGTCGCTGAGCACAATCAACTGGTAATCAAGAACATCCATAAATACCGAAGGAATATACTTACTTGATTGAATTCATACTCTTTAATAGGTACTTGCAGCAGAAATCACCATACAGCGTGGAGCCCAAGTCATTCGCCTTAACCCTACAGGCAACTGACTGGGAAGCGCCCTAGTTCGCATTGACGTCATTTCCGTCTCCTCCTTCAAGCTACTCTTCCTTACAATCTGGCTAAGACAATAGCCAGGGACGAAACCAATATGAGTACAATGGGGATTGTACTCGCAAACTACTCCTCTACTGAGTATGCACCAATTTTAAGTTGTTGCCTATAGCACTTTTAGTTATTACTCTATCTCTATATCTTTGTTGAAAAAGGTAAGAAGAGATTTACTACTATCTTTAGAGAGAATCACAATTTTGTTATTTATCCAAAACTCCTCCTTTTTCCCGACCACGACTCATCATGATCTCTTTTCCTCCACAACTCATACAACTCCATTTGGTATAGTTGGGAAACATCAGCCACACCTTTGTTTCTTTAAAGTTACCTCCTTTTGTAAAACTTGCACATAGTCTAGTACAGCCTCCCAACTGTCCATATCCGAGGACTCGGCTATTCGAATAGTTTTTACCCTCTGCAGAGGTAGCACACTTTTCCCACACCCATCCGATAGCTCACCGTGTCTGCCACGTCCCGCCATACAAGTTGTATGCGAAGTTGAGCCACCGACCATAGCCTGTCCTTTGCTCATGCTAGTATAGGACCCTGCCCGTATGAATTCACCATTCCTTCAAGACCTAGTACAGGATCCTCCGTCGAGGAACCTAGATGTAAGGACTCGTAGTTTTGCCCGGCGAGCACGAAGCCCTTCAATCCCTCAATCCCTCAGATTGCCGGGACCCAGGTCAGGGGGTAGGTCGCCATGACCATCCCCTCATGCATAACGGAGTCATCTCCGTCGATGAGGTATCCAGTACTAACACGAGCAAACTATATGACTACGCCCGTTCCCATATTTGGGTAGATGTGGTCGCACAGGTTATCGGCTGGTCGTCATGGTACTAAGACACAATGTGCATTTTTCATAAACAACTCCCTTTATCACTTCTCCACTTTAACACCGATAACTCGGCATTTCATCATCAACTAGGTACTTTAAAAAGGAGTTTGGAATAAATCATATTTTTCCCATCCTATAGTTTTAGGTGTCTACTCTACATTCTACATAGGGTGAGCAGTTTTATATCCCTTGTGATAAGGTTTCTTTTCAGAAATCAGTACCACTACTTTAGGAAATTGCATGTGATTAATTTTAGAGGTATGTAAATGCAAGCTCAGCGAAGTAGCTTGCCTTGCTCAACAAAGTGCTCGGGTTCCTGCTGCTCGAAGTAATCTCCTTCCTCGTAGTCTCCGGCAACGTTCTCGTCTAATCGATAAACAAACAATACAAGCAAACAATCACTAAACTAAACAAGCAAACATCACATCATAATCATCATAACATCACAATTAGCTACTGAACGCACAAGACAACAAAATTTCGTTTTAATTTGATTTAATTATCCATTATTTATTTGCATCACAATTAGGGCAAAAACTAGGGTTTCATGTTTAATTGCATAACTTGAGTTCTGTTGGTCACAAAAATATGAACTAAAATTCTATGGATAGCTACTGATTTATAGGAAACAACCCAATTGGATTTAATTCAATTTGAGTTATTAAACTCCCTGTATAAATGTTTTAATCCAGAATGTTGGTTTTCTTGTTTTTGCTACAACTCAAGTTAATTGTAATAAAAAATTAAATCCTTTTAGGGATAACTAGTATTGCTTAAATGTGAGCTAAAAAATTGGTTTGACCTCATTTGTATTAGTAGAGTATCAGAAACAAACAAGTTTAGGTTTTATACTTTCTGTGGCATTTTGATTATCATTATTTATTTAATAACCTAAATGGGGTGAAACCACTTTAGTTAGTTAGATAATTTCATAAGCTTTCCAGAACATTTTCATTTGCTATTTTTGGATTCCTAGATCTCAAGATATTCCTTTTCAAAGTTCTAATCAAATTTCTGACAGAGAAATTTACCTATTTTAAGTTTATCAATTAGCACATTTGTCATTTTGATTTTGAATCATGGAATTACCCTGCATGATCATGGCCTGCATCAATGTGAATATTACATGTTGTTCTAGCTACAAGATTTTAGTTTGCTATTTTTAGGCCTCTGGTTCAATAGCAATTTGCATGGGAAGTGGGCTATGTTCTGTTATTTTATGTGGTGTACTGAACTGATTAGCAATCTTTTCCATTTTAAATATTTTACACAGATTTTATTTTGGGGTTCTCACTTCTTGCTCATGGTAGTATGCTAACTATACTAACATAACATACCAAGGCTAACTCCTAAATAAAATTTAGGTGAATTAATATTAACAGCTAAAAACAGCACTAAATATCTGTTTCAGAAATTTCTCTGGAACAGATAGAACATAGCTACTTTGTCCATTTATTTGAGGATGCTAAACTAGCTATTTTTGAAATACAAGACTTGCATCTGAATCTACGAATCTAGATCTTTCCAACCATATCAAATTCATAATTTTTGGTGCAGTCGCAATTTTCGGAAATAACCGAATCGGTATCTTGCCGTTGGATCTAGATCCAACGGCTCAGGATGCATGCATCGGCGACGACGCACAATCAGCGGCGCCACCGTGCGGCCAGCAACGGGCGGTGGTCTAGCGGCTCACCTAGGGCTCGAGTGACGGCGGTGACGGTGGAGATCGGCTGCGGAGGCTCAGGGAGGGCTGCGGGCGGAGTTGCGGCTCCTGGGGTGGCCTGGTCCGTCGGCGGCGTCGGCGCGGTCTCCACGGGTGCGGGATGTCGACGGCGAAGACTTGGGGAAGGTTGTTGGAGAAGTTGCAAATCCTGGGGTGGTCCGAATCGTCGGCGGCGAGCAGCTCCGCTTCCCCGAGTATGTCCTGACTCCGGCGTGCTCCCTGCGTCGCTCCTGGGCACGGACCAGAGAGGGAGCGGGGGTGATTGAGTGCGGTGAAGGTGGGGAGGAGTGTGCTGGACAGAGAAGAGAGAAAGAGAGAGCAGCACGGCTCGGTCGTGGTCGTCACCTACCTCGGGACGGCCGAGCTTGGGGGAGAGATCACGGCAGCAGCGACTCTGCTGCGGAAGCTCCGCCCTCCTGGCGGTGCACGGATGAGTGGAGAGTGAGGGAGTGAGGGCAGAGGGGAGAGTGGTGGTGAGGGGAGGCGAGAGGAAATGCGGGAGCTCGGCGGCTTAAATAGCCGGAGCTCGGCTTACGGTGGTCTCGGTGCAAGAGGTGCTGCGACGCGGTGTCTAGGAGGCTACGGTGACCAAGGCTAGTGTCTGGGCGGTGCTGAGCGGTCGGGGAAGGCAGCGGTGGTCGAGGCGTGCGTCCGTGCCGTCCATGGTCGGCCACGGCGCGCGGCGTGCACTGGCGCGGGCAAGGACACGCGAGTGGGGGCTCCGGGATGGCGTGGTCGCTTCCAGCAGGAGCAGAGCGGCGCGAGGAAAGGGTCGAGCGAGGCAAAGGGCTAGGTGGGCGGCTACGTGGTCTCCTCCACAGTGGTGACACCATGGCATGGCGACAGGAGCTTCTGTTCCCTGGCTTCGGCGGCCAATCCGACGATTTGGCAAGCTCCCGAGATGCTCTAGTGCCCTAGGGAGATCAGCGAGGTGGAGAGGAGCAGAGGGGTGGAAGGAATCGAAGAATGAACCTCCCAATCGATCGTATTGAGTTGATGATCATCGGTTTGGGGATGAACACGGGCTCTGCCCTCTATGTGCTCGATGAAATGTTTCAACGAAAAATTAATTCAAATTTCTGAGATTTATTTCCATAATTTGCTTTCTATAGATTAATAGGGATTTGTGGTGCTGTGGTGGAATTTATTTGGCAAGTGTAGCAACATATATTGGATGATTCAAAAAGATAAAGAAAGAAATTAGATATTAAATTTGGGTTTTTGAAAATAATAAATTGAGATAGGAAAGTTGTAGAATAAATTGGGAGGGATCACTTCCCACCCCAATGAAGTTTGGTCTTTAAGAAAAATAACTTTTCACTTAGAGAATTTCATTTGTCACTGGTCACATGGTTTGATGTGTTGATGTTTTCATTTTGTTTCTTTTCTTCTCCTCATAATTTTATTTAGCAAACACACACATCAAAACACACAATACTCATCTCACAATCATGACCACACAATCCAAACCATATGAATTGATCACACCACCATTTCCATAATTTAACAATAATATCTTATAAAAAAAATGATCACACTCAATTATGACAAGGTGATGTTTAAAGAAATGTCTCAACGCATAACTTAATTGTTTTCCAAAAAGGGTTGAGAAGGGAAATATGTGGGGTAATATATTTCCCACTA
Source organism: Puccinellia tenuiflora (assembly GCA_012064385.1). NCBI lineage: Eukaryota > Viridiplantae > Streptophyta > Magnoliopsida > Poales > Poaceae > Puccinellia > Puccinellia tenuiflora. Next base: position 3,354,742 of record QRDG01000033.1, read on the forward strand.
GTGTTGTTTTCAAATGGAGTGGAAATCAGGGTTTATAAAATGGGAGTTGCATATACATGCAAATTATCATGGTTAGCAATAGAGAGGAGATAACATATAGATCCCCATATTTTTGGGAACACATAATTTTGGAATTACTTTTACTTTCTCAACTAAAGGGTATTTTATTTGCTGAAATCAAACATCATTGAAATAGATTTTGGCCAAAATAAGATTGGAAAAGATATAGGGAATATACTCTTGTCATAACATGAGCACCAAGTTTAATATATTTTTACTTGGGCTGGGTTCATGGATTAATATTTACTAGTCAAACAAGTATAAACATCAGTCACACAAGGTCAATCAGAACAATATATAGGAAAACATAATCAATAGTGAAGTATTTCAAAAAGTTTTTGTTGATTCTGAATTTTGGGTCTTGTTAATTCCTATTATTAATTTGGGATGTTACAAATCCTTCCCCCCTTAAAATAAATCTCATCCCGAGATTTGCCCGGGGGTACAGGGGAGTACGAGGGCACGGGTTTTGGGCTGGCTATACTCCAGAGGTCGTTGCTTCTTCAGTGTGGTTGCCAGGTGAGATATTGACAAATTGATGTTGCGAGGTCGTTCCTTGTCGATAACTTTCTCTGATGGGTTCAGATCCTGGATGGTAGAGTTGACTTGACGATCGATGCTATTGGATAGTCTTGGTTAGCTGTTTCCAGTTTCTACGAGGCTAAGTCGCAAGGAACTAATTATTACCACGTTCTTGTATACCCATTGCAGGTCTTCCCCCCTTAAAAGGGGGTTTTAATCGGTCTTGCTGAAGTTTGTAGCCGGAGTTGACTTGGAGGCATTGTCCTTCTTGACGATCTTCATCTCGGTTGTCACTCCTTGGTGCTTGGGGTCGGTGCAGATATCACTTCGTACTATTTTCTCCTTATGAGGGTCGCAGATGGGGACGCGTGGTTTTCAGGATGCATCGAGTCTGCGTACTCAACTCTCTCTGGTTTCTAATTAGAAAAAGGATGTTATAAACGTCTAAGTTCGTCTAGATTTGGTTAGTGGTTGATGTTGTCCACAGCAGGTGCTTATGTCGTTTGATTCTTCTGGGTATTCCATGGGTTATTTGTCTTCATGCTTGCCGTTCTTTAGCCGAGTAAAGGAGGAACTTCAATGCTGACTTCTTTGGTTCTTGAGCTTCATGAAGCGTTGGTAAGAAGTACAGTCTAGATTATCGAGCTTCCAGAGGAATCTAAAAGTCAGTACAGGGACCCTAAAGGTAAGTGGTTTGGTCTGTTGTTCGACAAGGGTACAAGGGTTGCATTCTCATTTAACCCTAAAAAGTTAGAGAAAGGGCTTCATGTCAACAGTCGCTACTCGTGCTTTCTTGAATCCTCCTTCGGTGTGATTGGTCGAGCCAAGTTGAAAAGGATGATTGCTCGATAGGTAGCGTCGATGGTGCTTGCTTCCTGGTTCAATTCTGCGCAGATGGTCTTTAGTGTTGATCGACTTCGGCCTTGATGACGGCGATCTTCTCACTACCAACTATATGGGATTCTTTCTATACTCCTCTTTTTTTTCAAAACTTATGGTTAGATAAGGCCAGTTAGTACCGTCACAAACTGGGGTTAGATGTTAATCTAGAATTTGGTGAGTGGGTTCAGAAAGTCACGGCTTAATGGTCCTTAGAAAAAAGTTAGTGAAGGATATTCACACCAGTTGTTTTCCAACAGGTACCTTTGTCTTTCTTGTTTCGATTAGTTGAGCCGGGTTGAACTAGGATTGTGGTTCGGCAGATGGCGTCGATGGCGTCCTTTTTCCTGGGGTAACTTCATGTTGACGATCTTTAAAGTTGGTTTCCTTCGGGTTGGTTGGTGGTAATCTCCCTTGGATGAGTCTTGTGCTTGAGGCTTCATATAATCTTCAGAAAATCTGCGGCAGGCTAGGGTTCTCATCTGTCTTTCCCAAGTTTGCGGTGATAGGTAGGAGTTAGTCGAGGTTTTTCTTTGGTTTTATTTCACGGGACAAATTTGGGTGGGTCAAACCTAGCAAGGTTAGCGCAAGGGATTAAGGTGCCACTAACTGCTCGTCAAGCGGGTAGGTACATGATCCTCTTTGAAACCCATCATTACCGTCGGTCTCTGAGCTCGAATCTTCATAGCAATTCTCATGCACTCCTTGAGTTCCTCTAGTTACCAATTCTAAATGAGTCTCCTTATGTCCTCGTTTCATGTCAAGGTTTGTGGTCCTAGAAGATTAGTTGGTACTATCGTGGACTTGAGTTAGTTGTTAACCTAAAGTTAGATACGATAAGTTGGTGTAGTATTCTTGTAATTTCCCAAGTTAATTTTGTGAGGTGGGGCTGGTGTCTTCACGAAGTTGGCGTGCAATTGCAGTTTCCTTCAAGATCTTGACGCACTTGCTCCAGATGGTGCATGAAGTCCATTGTCTGGCTTGTCAGTTAGGTTACAAAAATTTCCGGCTATGTGGCTAAGGATCGGGGGTCTTTTGTATCTTGCGGAACTGTCAGATCTTAACGGGAGATGGTTTAGATGAGAGGGAAAATATTTTAGAAAGATTTTCCTTGGCGGGTTTACATCCGCAACAAGGTGCAACTATGATGAAGAGTTAAAGAAGAGAAGTTTGAGATTACTTTGTGCTGCCGACAAGGCGTGATAGTGAACACACAAGAAAAACAACACACACACGGAGAACTTGCAAACAACACACAAGCATATTACACCCAAGCAAGGTGCACAAAAGGTACGTCTAGTACCAACGGACGCCTAATACTCGTGGTAGTCGGGGTAACCAAGGTTCCTATCATAAGTTTTCCTATGGGTCGTTGTTAAACATGGGTGGTGACGTCTTCTTTTTATCGCCTTAGTCTTCTGCTGGAGAAATTGAGATCGTCGAAGTTGCAACTTGAGTAGAATTGTTGATGTTGAGCTGAGGTCTTCGGAGGTCTCTTGCCTTGTTGACATTGACGATCTTGGCATTTGCAAATCAACCACCCTGAGGTTGAATGTTGAGTATTTGTGATGGAAGCTTCTTCTTGTGGGTGCTAACTAATTTGGTCTCACTTGGGTTCATCGTCAAGTATACTCTTGGTTTTGAACAGGTAAGAGATAACAGAAGATTTCTTGGAAAATCTTAAAATAGAGGGGTAAGATGTTGAAATATTTGAGGAGATGAGAAGAGCGAAGCCATTTTCGGACTTCTCTAGATAAAAATATATTTTGGTAGTAATATATTTTTAACAAAACTATTTGCTTTCTAAACTAACGTCCATGCTAACTAAGGTCTCCTACAGTCAGGATTGCTAAGATACCAAGTCTGTGGGGACCCCGGACTAGTTGTCCGAAATACCCTTGTGCCTACATCAGCGATCCCATGATCAGTGTGTCGCTGAGCACAATCAACTGGTAATCAAGAACATCCATAAATACCGAAGGAATATACTTACTTGATTGAAGTCATAATCTTCAATAGGTACTTGCAGCGGAAATCACCATACAGCGTGGAGCCCAAGTCATTCGCCTTAACCCTACAGGCAACTGACTGGGAAGCGCCCTAGTTCGCATTGACGTCATTTCCGTCTCCTCCTTCAAGCTACTCTTCCTTACAATCTGGCTAAGACAATAGCCAGGGACGAAACCAATATGAGTACAATTTGTACTCGCAAACTACTCCTCTACTGAGTATGCACCAATTTTAAGTTGTTGCCTATACCACTTTTAGTTATTACTCTATCTCTATATCTTTGTTGAAAAAGGTAAGAAGAGATTTACTACTATCTTTAGAGAGAATCACAATTTTGTTATTTATCCAAAACTCCTCCTTTTTCCCGACCACGACTCATCATGATCTCTTTTCCTCCACAACTCATACCACTCCATTTGGTATAGTTGGGAAACATCAGCCACACCTTTGTTTCTTTAAAGTTACCTCCTTTTGTAAAACTTGCACATAGTCTAGTACAGCCTCCCAACTGTCCATATCCGAGGACTCGGCTATTCGAATAGTTTTTACCCTCTGCAGAGGTAGCACGCTTTTCCCACACCCATCCGGTAGCTCACCGTGTCTGCCACGTCCCGCCATACAAGTTGTATGCGAAGTTGAGCCACCGACCATAGCCTGTCCTTTGCTCATGCTAGTATAGGACCCTGCCCGTACGAATTCACCATTCCTTCAACACCTAGTACAGGATCCTCCGTCGAGGAACCTAGATGTAAGGACTCGTAGTTTTGCCCGGCGAGCACGAAGCCCTTCAATCCCTCAATCCCTCAGATTGCCGGGACCCAGGTCAGGGGGTAGGTCGCCATGGCCATCCCCTCATGCATAACGGAGTCATCTCCGTCGATGAGGTACCCAGTACTAACACGAGCAAACTATATGACTACGCCCGTTCCCATATTTGGGTAGATGTGGTCGCACAGGTTATCGGCTGGTCGTCATGGTACTAAGACACAATGTGCATTTTTCATAAACAACTCCCTTTATCACTTCTCCACTTTAACACCGATAACTCGGCATTTCATCATCAACTAGGTACTTTAAAAAGGAGTTTGGAATAAATCATATTTTTCCCATCCTATAGTTTTAGGTGTCTACTCTACATTCTACATAGGGTGAGCAGTTTTATATCCCTTGTGATAAGGTTTCTTTTCAGAAATCAGTACCACTACTTTAGGAAATTGCATGTGATTAATTTTAGAGGTATGTAAATGCAAGCTCAGCGAAGTATCTTGCCTTGCTCAACAAAGTGCTCGGGTTCCTGCTGCTCGAAGTAATCTCCTTCCTCGTAGTCTCCGGCAACATTATCGTCTAATCGATAAACAAACAATACAAGCAAACAATCACTAAACTAAACAAGCAAACATCACATCACAATCTTCATAACATCACAATTAGCTACTGAACGCACAAGACAACACAATTTGGTTTTAATTTGATTTAATTATCCATTATTTATTTGCATCACAATTAGGGCAGAAACTAGGGTTTCATGTTTAATTGCATAACTTGAGTTCTGTTGGTCACAAAAATATGAACTAAAATTCTACAGATAGCTACTGATTTATAGGAAACAACCCAATTGGATTTAATTCAATTTGAGTTATTAAACTCCCTGTATAAATGTTTTAATCCAGAATGTTGGTTTTCTTGTTTTTGCTACAACTCAAGTTAATTGTAATAAAAAATTAAATCCTTTTAGGGGTAACTAGTATTGCTTAAATGTGAGCTAACAAAATTGGTTTGACCTCATTTGGATTAGTAGAGTATCAGAAACAAACAAGTTTAGGTTTTATACTTTCTGTGGCATTTTGATTATCATTATTTATTTAATAACCTAAATGGGGTGAAACCACTTTAGTTAGTTAGATAATTTCATAAGCTTTCCATAACATTTTCATTTGCTATTTTTGGATTCCTAGATCTCAAGATATTCCTTTTCAAAGTTCTAATCAAATTTCTGACAGAGAAATTTACCTATTTTAAGTTTATCAATTAGCACATTTGTCATTTTGATTTTGAATCAGGGAATTACCCTACATGATCATGGCCTGCATCAATGTGAATATTACATGTTGTTCTAGCTACAAGATTTTAGTTTGCTATTTTTAGGCCTCTGGTTCAATAGCAATTTGCATGGGAAGTGGGCTATGTTCTGTTATTTTATGTGGTGTACTGAACTGATTAGCAATTTTTTCATTTTAAATATTTTACACAGATTTTATTTTGGGGTTCTCACTTCTTGCTCATGGTAGTATGCTAACTATACTAACATAACATACCAAGGCTAACTCCTAAATAAAATTTAGGTGAATTAATATTAACAGCTAAAAACAGCACTAAATATCTGTTTCAGAAATTTCTCTGGAACAGATAGAACATAGCTACTTTGTCCATTTATTTGAGGATGCTAAACTAGTTATTTTGGAAATACAAGACTTGCATATGAATCTACGAATCTAGATCTTTCCAACCATACCAAGATTATAATTTTTGGTGCAGTGGATTTCTCATAAATTGTTTGCAAAGCTAGCTAATCAACTCTGTTTTTCCCAGACTTAGCAATTTTCGGAAATAACCGAATCGGTATCTTGCCGTGCCACCGTGCGGCGACGACTCAGGATGCACGCATCGGCGACGACGCACAATCAGCGGCGCCACCGTGCGGCCAGCGACGGGCGGTGGTCTAGCGGCTCACCTAGGGCTCGAGTGACGGCGGTGACGGCGGAGATCGGCTGCGGAGGCTCAGGGAGGGCTGCGGGCGGAGTTGCGGCTCCTGGGGTGGCCTGGTCCGTCGGCGGCGTCGGCGCGGTCTCCACGGGTGCGGGATGTCGACGGCGAAGACTTGGGGAAGGTTGCTGGAGAAGTTGCAAATCCTGGGGTGGTCCGAATCGTCGGCGGCGAGCAGCTCCGCTTCTGCGAGTATGTCCTGACTCCGGCGTGCTCCCTGCGTCGCTCCTGGGCACGGACCAGAGAGGGAGCGGGGGTGATTGAGTGCGGTGAAGGTGGGGAGGAGTGTGCTGGACAGAGAAGAGAGAAAGAGAGATCAGCACGGCTCGGTCGTGGTCGTCACCTACCTCGGGACGGCCGAGCTTAGGGGAGAGATCACGGCAGCAGCGACTCTGCTGCGGAAGCTCTGCCCTCCTGGCGGTGCACGGATGAATGGAGAGTGAGCGAGTGAGGGCAGAGGGGAGAGTGGTGGTGAGGGGAGGCGAGAGGAAATGCGGGAGCTCGGCGGCTTAAATAGCCGGAGCTCGGCTTACGGTGGTCTCGGTGCAAGAGGTGCTGCGACGCGGTGTCTAGGAGGCTACGGTGACCAAGGCTAGTGTCTGGGCGGTGCTGAGCGGTCGGGGGAGGCAGCGGTGGTTGAGGCGTGCGTCCGCGCCGTCCATGGTCGGCCACGGCGCGCGGCGTGCACTGGCGCGGGCAAGGACACGCGAGCGGGGGCTCCGGGATGGCGTGGTCGCTTCCAGCAGGAGCAGAGCGGCGCGAGGAAAGGGTCGAGCGAGGCAAAGGGCTAGGTGGGCGGCTACGTGGTCTCCTCCACAGTGGTGACACCATGGCATGGCGACAGGAGCTTCTGTTCCCTGGCTTCGGCGGCCAATCCGACGATTTGGCAAGCTCCCGAGATGCTCTAGTGCCCTAGGGAGATCAGCGAGGTGGAGAGGAGCAGAGGGGTGCAAGGAATCGAAGAATGAACCTCCCAATCGATCGTATTGAGTTGATGATCATCGGTTTGGGGATGAACACGGGCTCTGCCCTCTATGTGTTCGATGAAATGTTTCAACGAAAAATTAATTCAAATTTCTGAGATTTATTTCCATAATTTGCTTTCTATAGATTAATAGGGATTTGTGGTGCTGTGGTGGAATTTATTTGGCAAGTGTAGCACCATATATTGGATGATTCAAAAAGATAAAGAAAGAAATTAGATATTAAATTTGGGTTTTTGAAAATAATAAATTGAGATAGGAAAGTTGTAGAATAAATTGGGAGGGATCACTTCCCACCCCAATGAAGTTTGGTCTTTAAGAAAAATAACTTTTCACTTAGAGAATTTCATTTGTCACTGGTCACATGGTTTGATGTGTTGATGTTTTCAGTTTGTTTCTTTTCTTCTCCTCATAATTTTATTTAGCAAACACACACATCAAAACACACAATACTCATCTCACAATCATGACCACACAATTCAAACAACATGAATTAATCTCACCACCAATTCCATAATTAACAATAATATCTTATAAAAAAATGATCACACTCAATTATGACAAGGTGATGTTTAAAGAAATGTCTCAACTCATAACTTAATTGTTTTCCAAAAAGGGTTGAGAAGGGAAATATGTGGGGTAATATATTTCCCACTAGTGTTGTTTTCAAATGGAGTGGAAATCAGGGTTTATAAAATGGGAGTTGCATATACATGCAAATTATCATGGTTAGCAATAGAGAGGAGATAACATATAGATCCCCATATTTTTGGGAACACATAATTTTGGAATTACTTTTACTTTCTCAACTAAAGGGTATTTTATTTGCTGAAATCAAACATCATTGAAATAGATTTTGGCCAAAATAAGATTGGAAAAGATATATGGAATATACTCTTGTCATAACATGAGCGCCAAGTTTAATATATTTTTACTTGGGCTGGGTTCATGGATTAATATTTACTAGTCAAACAAGTATAAACATCAGTCACACAAGGTCAATCAGAACAATATATAGGAAAACACAATCAATAGTGAAGTATTTCAAAAAGTTTTTGTTGGTTCTGAATTTTGGGTCTTGTTAATTCCTATTATTAATTTGGGATGTTACAGAAGTGGTCCATCACACTTGGCTTGCCAACGGTGTGGTCGTCCCCAAGCACACCGGAGGCAGCCGCCTCTGCATCGACTTCACCGACCTCAACAAGGCCTGCCCCAAGGACCCCTACCCCCTCCCGAGGATCGACCAGATCGTGGACTCCACCGCCGGCTGCGCGCTCCTCTATTTTCTGGATGCCTTCTCTGGTTATCACCAGATCAAGATGGCAAAGGAGGACGAGGAGAAGACAACATTTCTCACCCCTTGTGGTGTGTTCTGCTACGTCTGCATGCCCTTCGGTCTGAAGAATGCCGGCGCCACGTGCTCCGTCCACGGCAGCCTCCGCCTCCAGGGCACCTTCCTCGCCGTCACCTTCGTCTTCATCAACCAAAACTTGGTCGTATTTCCTGACGAGCACCTCAGCGGCTTCCCGCGCCTTGCCGCGGATATCGACCGGCGCCATCACGGCCTCGAGGTCGAACGAGGGCCAGAGCCTCAGGAGGTTGCTGAAGACGCGGCTGGTGGCGAGGACGAGGAGATCGCGGCTCTCCGCCACGACGCGCTCGTCGAAGCTCTTCGCGACCTCTTCAAGCTTCCCAAGGAATTGCCCGAAGAAGTGCGTGTAGGCGGCCTCGTCGTCGATCCCTCCGGCGGGAAAATGGGGGACCTCAATCCTCATGTCGTCCCCGACGGCGTTCGCGCAGCGGACCAGCTCGTGAAGCATGAGCTGGCGCTGGCGCGTCATGGCCCGGCCGTGCCGCGCGGTGTCTCGCGCCTGCTCCGCGAGGTTCGCGGCCGGCCCCACCTGCTGCTGGAGGTCGCTCAGGTCTGCCTTCAGGGCGGCAATCTCCCTCTCCGCGCGAGTCTGCGCCTCATTGGCGCGATGGAGGCGGGAGGTCATCTCCTTCTCCTGCTTCTGGAGCCCTTCGACCTGGTGCAGGAGCTCGTTGTGTTTTATCGTGAAACGCTCCTCCTGCTTCGTGACCTTGGCGCTATAATCGTCGGCAAGGCCTTGGCGGATGCGCTCCACCTTGGCGTCGGCCTCCTCCTGGATCCTCTTCTGCTTCAGCATGAAGTCAGCATTGGCCTTGTCGTGACGCTCCTTGTGGGTGGCCTCGCTCCTGGCCACCGAGCTCTCGCGCTCCTGCAGCTGCCCCTCGCGGGTGGCCTGGGCCCTCTCCAGCAGATGGACCTGCTCCTCGCGCTGGTCCAGCGCCTTCTCCCGGAGGGAGAGCTCTTCCTCGCGCCTCTTCAGCTCTGCCTCGCGAGGCGCCAGCTGCCCCTCGCGAGCATCTAGCAGCTCGCGGAGTTCCTGCAAGCTGGCCCTGGCGGCCTCGGACTCGACGACGAATTTTTGCTCGGCGACCGTAGCTCCTGGCGGTGGTCTCCACCTCAAGCGCCTCCCGCGCGGCGTCGAGCTGGTCCATGGTCTCCTCCGCCTCCCGCTTGACGCTATCGCGGGTCTCTTTGGCGAAGCGGATCGCCTCCTCGCGCGCCGCCTGGGCCGTCGCGTCCTGCCGCCGGCACATCTCCACCCTCTCATGGAGGAGGGCCCAGGCGTCAGCAAGCCTTGTTCGTTCCTCCTCCCGGGCATTTTCTTCCTCGGCGTATTGCACTTCCAGCTCGTCAAGCGCCTGCCGCGCTTGGCCGAAGACAACCCTGCGGCGGGCCGCGCAAGGGCGCGGCTCCCGCAGCGCCATGATCCCCACGTCGTCGCGGGGCGCAGAGGCCTCGACGCTCGTCGAGGTGCCCGGGGCATCTTGACTCGGGCTCACGGCTGCTTCCGGCGCGGCCTGGGGGCTGGTGCGGGCGCCTTCTCCGCTGCCCACGTCGAGAGCCCTATGGGGCTGGCCGTCCTCTCACCCCCGGTCCCGGCGTCCGTGGGCTCCAGGGGCACCTCCACCTCCTGCTCTTCAGGGGCGCTCCCCGCCCCTTCCATGATGGCCGCGTCCGCCGCGGCCTCAGGCGCGTCCACCCTCCTTGTGGGAGCCTCCTCCGCCTCTGGAGGCGGCTCCATGACGATCTCTTCGTCCACCGCTTCCTCTTCCTCGCGGTGCTCGGCCGCAGGAGGAGTAGCAGCCCGAGTTGGCGGCGGCGTCGCCACTTCGACCACCTCCTCCGCGCGGTGCTCAACCGCTGGGGGAGAAGCAGCCCTAGCTGGAGGCGACATCGCCTCTTCAACCGCCACCACCTCCGCGCGGTGCTCACCCGCGGGAGGAACGGCCTCTAGCTGCGGCTCGTCAGCCGCCTGCTGCGGCTCATCGACCGCCTGCTGCGGCTCGTCGGCCGCCTGCTGCGGCTCATCGGCCATAGGCGTCTCCTCAGCGGCGCTGGTGGTCTCCCCAAGCTTGCGGAGACGCCGCCTCTTCGGCGCCGCGGGTGCGCTGAAGAAACACAAATAAGCAAAGACCCTTCAGGAGGGGATTCTCAGAAGCAAAATGCTGAAAGAAAAAGGACAAAACTTACTCGTCGGCCGCCCTCCACACCCTCTTCTTCCCCTTGGGTGGCTGGAGGGTGCTCGCTCCGGCCTCTTCGGAAGGCGCTGCTGCCTCCTCTTGGGGGGCATCCCTCCCTGCCGAGGCGTTCCTGTCGTGGAGGAGTTTGGAGCGGGGTTCGCAGCGTCCCCCCGTGCCGCCTCTTCTCTCCTCCGCGATGCGCCGAACCACGCGGAAGGCGTCCCCGTCACTGCCGGAGGAGATCACCTCAACGTCCTCGCCAGCTGGTGCGCTCCTTGAGGCGCCCGTGTCGCCTCCTGAGGGGTTAGCGCCCCTCGAAGCCTCGTCCTCGCCAGAGGGGTCGGCATCTCTTGGGGCCGCGTCTTCGCCGGAGTCTTCCCCTTCATCCGGCTCCGGTGACTCGTCCATGTACTCTGGCTCCGCCGCCCACGGGTTGGTGCGGGGCCCACGGTGCCCCGCGGGCACGATACCCCACTCGTCGAACACCGGCAGGCGCCTGCGGTGTTCTTCCACACTCTCCACAACGAAGTTGAAGAGCGTCTTGGCCTCCTCGGTAGAGGGGGACGGGATGTCCTTCGTGGCGAAGAGGATCCCCATGATCGGGTACAGCACCTCCCGCGCGAGGTTGTCCACGCACAGGCACATCCTGTCCTCCTTGCCGGTGTACCGCCACACCGGCTCCGAATGCTGCTGAAGAGGAGCGATGCGGCGCCTCGTAAAGTCCTTGGCCACAATCTGGCCGGTGAGCCCGCCAACGCGAAGCCTCCATATGCACTCATACACCCCGTCGAGCTCTGGGCCTTCGAAGTCTACGCTCGCCCAGTGCGCCCACTTCCTCGGCGGCGCCTCGGGCACCTCCAGAAGAGGGTTGGTCCCCTTGGTGTCAACAAAGAGACACCTCTCGCGGAACTTCTCCACCTTCTTCGTCACCTTGGTGATGGCGTTCTCGCCACTCCAGGCGATGGGAATATAGACCTCGCTCCTGGCGTCGGCGATGCGGAATGACACGCATCCGAGCCGCTCATTCTGCGCGGTGCTCCGGAGGGAGTAGAAGCTGCGAAAAAGAGCCACCAAGGGGTGGACGACAACGTACGCCTCGCAGAGGTAGGCGAAGATGGCGAGGATAAGGATGGAGTTGGGGTGGAGATGAAGAAGCTGGATTTGGTACGTTTCCAGGATCGCGAAGAGGAAGTCGGAGAAGGGAGGAACGAGACCGGCGTAGAGAGTATGGAGAAAAATGGGGTAGTACCCCTCGGGAAGCCTGCTGCCGGTCGGCCTCATCTCGGTGACGCCATGCTCGTTGGTGTTCGAGGCCGCCAGGTAGCGCACTTTCGCAATCGCCGCCGTGTTGATGCGTGACGGCGGCAGCGCCGCCGCCAGCGCGGCACCCCGCGCCGCCGCCGCAGACGTGCCAGTCTGCATCGCGGCCTTGCCCTTCTGGCCGTCGGTTGCCCTCTTGGGAGCCATGGCCGCTGGAAGGAAGCTTGAAGACGAAGACCTCGGAAGCAACGAGCTCTGGGAGGAAGGAGAAGTTTTGAAGAAGAGGGCGGCGGAGTAATGGGAGAAGTGATGGGCGCAGTCTGCGCGCCAGGCTTTATTGACCGGTTGCCCCGGACGTGGCGGGCCCCACCGGGTTGCCCGTTGAAGCCGAGGAGATCGTGGCCGCGGCGCAACCGCAACGCTCCACGTGTCACGGCCCAGGCAGGCGTCTTTGGGCCCTCGACGCTTCGCCTGCATCCATGGCCTTCGGCGTGCCCATCGCGGGCCCGGGGGCTACTGTCGGCACAGTGGAAACCAGGGTACCACGGGCCGGCCTGCCAGGGCCCACAAGATTCTTCAGGCATTTTTGCTAAGGACCAGGCTCTCCAAGCCTGGCGAGCCTCGCGAGGGTTTTTCCCTCGCGAGGGATCTTTTCTCCTCGTCGAGGGTTCTCTCCCTTGGCGAGGGACCACTCCTCGACAAGGCATCTCCGACGCCACCCGCGATTCTGCTAAGGACCAAGCCGAAGGACTCGGCGAGGCTTTTAGCCTCGCGAGGCTCCTTCCTCGCGAAGCCATCTCTGCCTCCGCGGCAGAGCGCACATGGGCTCTGCGCCATGTGCAGAGTGACGCGCGTGCCTACGCACGATGACGACGACGACGCAGTTGCCACTTCCATGTATAAAGCAGTCAACAAAGCGGCTTCAAGCAAAGCGGACAACGAGTATTGCCTCTTTGGCGATAAGGGAACCGTCTGCAGCTACGCTCCAAGGATGACGTCACCGTGGGTCACATCCCACCTCATCAAGCGCCAGCCCACCATCCGGCTGGCCGGTGGCTTTTCCAGCTTTGGTAGCGCTGTCCCTGCCATGGACCGCGTCCATGGACTCCACCTTTATCATGCACCCTGCTCCTTCCCTCGTCGCCATGTGGTAACCCTTCCCTCCCAAATGTTTGGGCGGAAGAGGTCCAAGACGCCTATAAAAGGAGGGGGAGCACGCTCAAGGAAAGGGTTCGAGCTTCGGTTGGTTCAGCTCTAGTAGACCGTAACCCTAGATCTGAAGACTAGCAAGTAGCCATTGTTAGCCACCTCGAGCTCTCCAAGCTCTCCTTGTACTGTGAACCTCTCCAAGCAGTGCAATACACCATAGCAGGACGTAGGGGTTTTACCTCCCAAAGAGGGCCCTGAACCTGGGTAAGATCTTGTGTCCATCTCTGCAGTGTCGTCCGCAGCGAGTCCGACGAGCACCGTCGCCGTGGCACGTTGAGGATTGTTTGACTCCGTGTTCAGCCCCTTACATGATACCTTGGAGACACCCCAGTTCCTGGGAACATTCTCCGACAATCTCAAGCATATCCCACGAGGAGAAAACCAAGAAGCAGATGAACTCGCCAGGCGAGCAGCAAGAAGGGAGGCCCAGAAGCCTGGAGTGTTCGAGGAGAGACTCGCCAAGTCCTCGGTCAAGCAACCAGCGGTCAACACGAGCATCAATGAGGAGCTCCCACCAGCCCCATCAAGTGGAGCACCAAACTGCGGGCTGCCCTCAGGCGATCGCTTGCTGATGACCCTGGTACGCCAAGACACTAGTTGGATCGACGAGATCAAGAGCTACTTGCAAAATCGAGTCCTCCCCGAAGAAGCCGAAAGGGTTGCTCGCCAGGCCAAGTCCTACTGCCTCCACGACGGAGACCTGTACCGTAAGCGCCCCAATGGGGTTGCGTTGCGGTGCGTTCCTGCCGAGGAAGGCCGCCAGCTCATCAACGACATCCACAGCGGAGAGTGCGGCCACCATTCATCCTCACGCACCCTTGCAGGCAAGGTCTTCCGGAGTGGCTTCTACTGGCCTTCAGTGCTTCAAGATGCAGCCGTAATCATCCAATCCTACGACGCCTGCCAATTCCACGCCAAGCAGATCCATCAGCCCGCGCAAGGACTCCAAACCATCCCGCTCTCCTGGCCGTTCGCGGTCTGGGGGCTGGACCTCCTGGGACCCTTCCCGCGAGCGCTCGGGGGCTACCGCTACCTCTATGTCGCCATCGACAAATTCACCAAGTGGCCTGAGGTGGAACCCGTGCGCACCATCCCGGCAAAATCAGCGGTGAAATTCATCAGGAGCTTGGTCTGCCGCTTTGGCGTGCCCAACCGCATCATCACCGAAAACGGCTCACAGTTCATCAGCGGCGCCTTCAAGTCCTACTGCGGCAGCCTCGGCGCCCAAATCTGCTACGCCTCGGTGGCTCACCCACGAAGCAACGGGCAGGCTGAGCGAGCCAATGCCGAGGTGCTCAAGGGCCTCAAGACGAGAAGCTTCAACCGCCTCAAGGCCAGCGGCAAGCACTGGATCGATGAGCTCCCCTCGGTGCTCTGGTCCATCCGCACCACGCCAACAAAGCCAACTGGCGAGACGCCGTTCTCCCTCGTCTATGGCGCTGAAGCCGTTCTCCCCAGCGAGATCACCCATGGCTCTCCACGAGTCTTGGCCTTCAAGGAGGCTGAGCAGGACGAACTCCGCAACCACGACCTGCTGCTGCTCGAGGGGCTCCGCCGCAATGCGGCCCTGAGAGCGGCAAGGTACCAGCAAGACCTCCGTCGCTACCACAGCCGCCACATCCGCCCGCGCACTCTCAAAGCAGGAGACCTTGTCCTGAGGAGAATCCTCTCCAGGGCAGGCCTCCACAAGCTCTCGCCAATGTGGGAAGGACCCTACAGAGTCGTGCACATCTCCAGGCCTGGATCCGCGCGGCTCGAGACGGAGGACGGCATCCCTGTCGCCAACCCCTGTAACATCCAGCACCTACGCAAGTTCTACCCCTGATCGTCCTCGACGAGCAATTTTTTGCATCAAGGGAGAGCCTCGCGCCATCATCCTCCATGAGGAAAAACTTCGGGCTCCCCTCTCTACTATACGTTGCCGCGGGCCGTTCGAGAAGACTCCCAAGCCACCATGCCTCGGCAAGGTGACTTATTCAAGCGCCATGCCTTGGCGAGGTGGATCCCCATGCCCAGCCATGGTGGAACGCAGGCTCTTGAAGCCACCCCCGCCTAGGGGCCCCCCTCTCTGAGCTCTCTCTACATGCGTTGCCTCGGGCCGCGAGAGTCTCAGCCACTCCATGTGGAACCCCATGCCCAGACATGGCGGATTTTGTATTTCTGGCCATGCCAGTGTAATGAACCTCTGTTTCAGGTCACTTTGAACCTTTGCGCTTCGCGCCAGCATATGTTGTTGCTTCGGTAAGCAGTTATGTTATTGCTTTTCATCCTTGCTCGTATGATCCCTCCTGTGTATCTCGCGAGCGGGGGCTGAGCATGGTGCCTGTGCCTCGGGAGCATCCCAGCAGCGCCTCAAACCCAAGGAATCCGAGCTTTGAACTCACGGGTCAGCTCTCATGCATGTCAACTCCTAGGGAGCTCTGAACTCATGGACCAGCTCCCGTGCACGTCAACTCACCAAGGACCTTGGTGCCTGTTCTCCTCGCGAGACACACATGAAGGAACTTACGAGCACGCATGAGTTATCTAGCTGTGTATTGCTTGTGGGTACGCCTATCTGTCCAAACGCAAGAAAGCAGGTCCAAAACAAGCCTCAGGCAATATCGGAAGAAAAACGCCTCATCAGGGAACCAACCCCCTCTCCAAGGCAAAAAACACCTCATCATGGAACCAACACCCTCTCCAAGGCAAAAACGCCTCGCGAAGCTAAGTCCAAACACTTGGTTAAAATTTCCTTTCGCTGGTTTTTGTCCCTCGAGCCTCTTTTCTCTCTCCTATGCCTCATGGGCTGCTTGCGCGTTAAAGGGGAGCCCCGAGCATCGCGACTCGGGACCTCTTACCTCTCAAGGCCTCACGCACCCCCGGCCTTGTGGAGCCCTGACTCTCGCATACCGAAGCGGTGGTGGTGTAGCGCTAAAAGAGGGTCCTAAGACGTAGAGCGAAAAAGACATGAAAGGAAAGATAAAAGCCTCCCGAGGGAAATTCACCAAGCATGTTCAAACGACACTTAAACAAGTCTTTACAAAAGTTTTACAAGTAAATGCTAAAGTAATGTGTGCCTCATGCACATCCAGCCACAGGAAAAGCTCAGGCCGTCGGGCCTCCCGAGGTGCCCGCGCCGTCCGTGGCGGCATCCACCTCCTCCTCCGGGGCGTCCTCTTCGTCGTCTTCGCCTTCCTCAACCTCGACTTGGTCGAATAGCTTGGCGTACTCCTCGGCGGCCTTTCGCGTCCTGTCGCTCAGCACGACGCGGCTGCTGAGGTCGACCGGCGCCGTCACGGCCTCGAGGTCAAGCGAGGGCTGGAGCCTCGCGAGGTTGGCAAAGATGCGGCAGGTGGCGAGGACGAGGAGATCGCGGCTGTCCTCCACGACGCGCTCGTTGAAGTCCTTCGCGGTCTCTTCAAGCTTTGCGAGGAACTGCTCGAAGAAGAACATGTACGCGGCCTCGTCGTCGCTCCCCTCTGCGGCAAGGGAGGGGACCTCGGTCCCCAGACGGTCCCCAACGGCGCGCGCGCGGAGCACCAGGTCTTGGAGCATGCGCTGGCATTGGCGCGACATGTGTAACAGCCCTAGCTTAGTAATGAAAAATATGAAGAATTTTTCCACTTTTTGCATTCTTGTTTGCATCATGGCATGCCTTTAAGTTGCTAATGTTAACAAGTGACCTTTTGGGAAACAATGAAAGGAGGGAAGCCAAACTTCCCCAAAACCTTTATTTCTTGAAATGCAAAGAATGGTACAACCATTAACATGACAGGTTACCTTATGGTCCAACACAATCCCTAAGTTCACCTCAAGTGCTAAGAACCAAATGGTTGGTCTCCAATGTGTTCCCTTTTTCCTATGCCTTTAAATGTGTTTCATAGCTTTTGTTGTTTTGTGAGCTTTGACACCTTGCTCAAAGGTCCAAATAAATGTATGGTGAGCTTGTCTATCTTGTGGAGTTGTTCCCAGAATTTTTTGTATATTTTCTGGAATTGTTTTGCTACCCAAATAGAAAGGCCATTTTCTGTTTTGTTCTAATCATCGGAACTACCGGTCCGGTGACCGGAAGTTCCGCCGCACCGTCACCTCTGTGGCGACAGTGGCGCGCACTGTCGCCATGGCCGCACCTGCTCCCCCGCTTGCTGCCATGCCCCCCTAGGGTTAAGTGGCCCCAACGGCAGCACCCACTCCCTCTCTCTCCTATCCCTCCAGTCTCCCCGTTTTCCGGATCGAGACCTAAGCCTAAATCAAGCTCCCGCTCGCCGCCGCCGCCGGTGAAGTCGAGCACGCCGCCGCCAGCTCCGGCCGCCCCAGCTCGATTGGAAGCCACCGATAGCTCCGCATCGTCGCCCTCATCGTCCCAGCCGAAGGAATCGTCCGGAGCTGCTCTGAATCGCCGCCGGTGTTCGTTTCCTCTCCGCCACCGCCGCCGGCCACCGAGCACCATTGCCGCTAGTGGCGGCCTCCCCAGCTTTCCTCGGCCTCACCAACGCGTTTCTGGTGAGCTCGCCGCCCTCCTGAGCCTCCTAGCTCGCCTCCTCCCCCTCCCTATTGCCTTCTCGCCGTGCTTGCCGCACTCGCCGCCGGCCGTCGTCGTTCCCGTCGATTCCGGCGACCTGGAAGTAGCGGCGCCGCCCCTCTAGATACTCGTGGTTCCGCGAGTCTTTTGCTCCCTTTAATTCGAGTTTGCACGCCCTTCGTCGACGTGCGCGTGCACGGCGTGCGCGTGGTCACCGCGCGCTCCCGCCGTCGCCGTGTTCAATTTCACGACCGGAAGTAACAGCGGTAGTACCGGTAAACCGGAAGTAGAGCGGTAGTACCGCTAGTTCCCAAAATTCGGTACTGGACATTTTGAGTTCATAACCGGAAGTAGAGCCGGAAGTAGCACCGGCAGTACCGCTAAACCGGTACTACCGGGCACTTCACCGGAAGTACCGGTTAACCCTTTTTCAGTACTGGACTTTTGTGTTTCTGGACCGGAAGTACCCCCGGAAGTACCGGCAAACCGGAACTACCGGCCCTCTTACCGGAAGTTCCGAAAGTCTCTGGTTAAGTTTAAATGTACATAACTTAATAAGTGTTAAGCCAAATCTTGTGAATGTTATATCAAATTGATCAGCATTTCAAAGTCTATCCAACTATGCTAATGTCACATCATGATCACAAATACTTAAGTGATGTTCTTCATAATTTGATAAAATGAGTTAATTTCAGATAATTAATTTAACTCGCTATTTATTCATCGGTACTCCAAAATCTACAAATAAAGTACCAAACTGATCGGAATGAAAAACCCTATCCATTCTTGTCATGTTCATGCATATATGAGCCACCTCTCTAATAATGTGATAATTTATAGGATTGTGGTCATTAAGATAAATATGGAGTCTTGTCCAAATAATTGCACTAATTATTTGGAGCTCCATTTAAATTGTTAATTAAAACAAATGATAATATCTTTGCATCAACTTGACATGTCATCATGTGATTGAGCATTGCATCTTGTGTTCGTGTGATTTATGTGTGCTTTGTATTTCTCTTTTGGGTATTGATAGATTCCGGAGTCGAGGGCCTCTCTACTTACCCCGACGAGCAGTACTTCACTACCGGGCAGCAAGGCAAGAGATAACCTAACCTTCTTGGCATCTAGCATCCTATGTTTTCATAAACTTATTTTATCCACTATACTATTGCATGCGGTTCAAATGTCTCTTTTGGTAAATAATAGAATATCCTATGAATGCATGTCCCTCCCGAGCCAATCACATGTATCCCTACCTATAAAAACCTAGGGTTGAAGTGTTGGCCGAGATAAAGATAGAATTGTTGTATATATGCTTAGCCATGCTTAGAAATTCTTAGTGAAATACTAGTTATGCCCGTTATTAAATTCCATAATTATTGATGTTTATGGAAGATTCGGGCATGGTGGATAAATGTGATGCTTAATTAAATTGTTAAAGGCTTGGATGAGTTGCCCTCGGGGAGGGTGGTTTGCCTCATTCTTGCCGCCTAGGCTGAGAGTGCTTTTAGCTAGAACCAAGAACCGAGCGTGCTTCCATTGGTGGGTGTATGGGCGCCTTACTAACTGAATAACTTGTGCGGGCGTATCCAAGGGTCCTCCAGTTTGCTATTTCCATTTGCCGTGTGTGTGAGCGGAAAAAGAAATGATGAGGATGGTGGTGTTTAGGACGTGGCGATGGGGCAGGGGCTGAGGCTGGGTAAACTTTCCCTGTGGCCACAGATGACTCTTGGATAGTCTCACGCGAGGTAAAGGTTTAACCGCGCCTGCTTGCCGGCTTTCCCCGGAAGAGGGCCAACTAGGTGAGCCGGACGGTACCAATGGGTAAACTAGTACACCCCTGCAGGGTAAATCTTTTCGAAAAGCCGTGTCCACGGTTATGGACAAACTCTTGGGAAAGGCGGATTAGCTCATAGATAACTTTAACCTAATTGATATGGCAGCTAAAGGTTGCATAATCAACTTGAGATAGAGGTTCATTTCCTCGAGGGTGAGTCGAGGGAGTGCCTTTGTGTGAGACGAGTGGTGATGGTTGTAAGTAGGTTCGCCGAGAACCGAAGATGATAATGTTACTCTCTTACCCCTTTTGAAAAGTATTCTGAGTAGACGAATGCCATGTGTCAATTATTTCTGTTTATGAAACTTAGCTTTATGCAAAAGAAATACATATAAAGCTTTAGAGCCTCCGTCAGTCATTGGGCCTATATCGCCCTACTAAACTTGCGAGTACGTCGTACTCAGTCTTTCTTTGCTGCCTCTATGATTTTGTATTTCAGAGGAGGAGGACACCGAGCAACTAGGTGGGTTCTTCGTTGACGTCGACTACTAGTCTGGGGTTCCCAGGTGGCAGCTTGGGACCGTGGAACAAGCTGGCTGGGATGATATTTATTGTAGGCCTCTTAGGCCATATATTGCTTCTTGTTGTTAGACAACACTACCCGCTTCCGCTTGTTGAATTGTTGGATCTGTGATCCTTTTGCTTGTAATATTTGTATTCTTCTCGTTATATGAGTTGCTATACTTTTGTGTCGTAGAGTCATGCTTTGTGCCAGTTCTGTTCCACAAGTCTCGATCTTTGTCTTATGCATTGATGGTTGTGTCGGATTCATAGCCTCTCTGTATAATTCCGGGGTCGGGGCGCTACAAGTTGGTATCAGAGCAGGACTGCCTGTAGGAAACCCGTTCTTTTGGTCGATGTCGAGTCTAGTTCGTGAAAATTATTTTAACCTAAAAATGAGTTGTGAAAACCTTCTTAGGATTCTTTTTACTCCTTATCCAATTCACTCTGATCTCGGTGTCATCTTACCTCTATTTGATTTTTACGGTTTTCTGAGCGTCGGCAACTCCTAAATCTCTGGGATCACGAGGTTGGGTTCTATCTTTAGATAGTGGTCAACTTTACTCGTCTGACAATTTTGAAACCGAAGAAAGGAAGTATAGTGGTTCATCAAGATAATTCTTGCCTTAGCCCAAGATCTTGAACCGAAGGTCCCGGATTGTGCTAGTGCTCCAGTGTAATGATTCATGAGGGTTGTCACCCTTGTGGGCATTATGCTATTGTGGGTCCCAGTACATGAAGCTGATCTTTAATCCAAGATCTTTTCTATTGAACCCAGATGTTAATTGAATACCTATATCTGGGAGCAACCAATGATCTATCCTATCTGTCAGAATTGGTTACTAACTTGTCATTGTTCCAATTCTTCAGAATGGCTCCTACCCGTCGTGGGGAACAGAGCAACCCTGATCCACCACCGCCACCCTCAATGGCGGAGGTTATGATGGCTATCGAACAAAACTGCCAGCGCAATGAGCTGTTGCTCGAGCAGCTGGTCCAGCAAGGGGCCAGGAGGAACACGGACTGCACCACCCTCAACCAGTTCTTGCGGTCCCAACCTCCCACTTTCTCCGAGGCTAAGGAGCCGCTTGATGCGGATGATTGGCTTCGGGCTATCGAGCGCAAGTTTGCCGCTCTTCATGTTCCTGTGGCAGAACACGTCAACTTCGCCACCTACCTTCTGGAAGGAGCCGCCGGCTCCTGGTGGGAGAGCCACGTGGCCATGGTTGCCGCGGGCCATGTTATCACTTGGGAGGAGTTCCGCACCGCCTTCCGTGCGGCGTACATCCCCAAGCCCATCCTCGAGCTCAAGAGGTGGGAGTTCCTGGACCTAACCCAGGGACGCATGGACGTCCAGTCCTATGGACGGGAGTTCAACCACCTCTCCCGTTACGCCCCTCGGGACGTGACGAATGATGAGGACAAGCAATACCTCTTCCGCAAGGGGCTCGCACCTCGTCTCCGATACGAGCTCCTACCCTTCAAGTTTACCTCCTACCAAGAGCTCTACAACCAGGCTCTCACCCTGGAGCAAGGTAGGAAGGAGCTAGAGGCTTCTAAGAGGCCCGCTTCCCTCGATCACCAGAGCTCCTCCTCCTCGGAGGGCAAGAAGCGCAAGGTATTCGTGCCTTTCAGCGCCGTGCCAAAAGCGCCCTTCGCGCCGAAGCCCACCGGGTACTTGCCACCTCCGCCCCGCCTAGCTACTTCAACCTTGGGTGCGGATGGAAGTGGGTACCACCCTCAGCTGCCTCCACCACCGCTGAGGCCCACTTGTTTCAGCTGTGGCCAGCCGGGGCACTTCTCCAGGGAGTGTCCCCAGAAGGCACCGGCTACCTCAGCACCTGCACCTGCTCCCTCTACACCAGCCGCCAAGACCGTGCCCATCAGCCGTGGTCGCCTAAACCACGTCTCGGCTGAAGGAGTTGAACGGGACCCCCGTGTTCTCATGGGTATGCTTCGAATCAATGATTCTCCAGCTTCAGTCTTATTTGATTCTGGAGCATCGCATTCATTCATATCCATATCATTTGCACTAAACCATCAAATACCGTTTGAGAATATGGACTCCCTGTTAGTGGTCAAGACCCCTGGCTCTAGTTGGCACACTCACTGGATCTCTCCGGAAGTTCAGATTTCTATAGCGACAATTCCTTTCCCGTTTTCGTTGATAGCACTAAAGTCAGTGGGGTTAGATGTCATTCTGGGCATGGATTGGCTAGTCACATATCAGGCCAACCTAAATTCTGTTGCCAAGACTATCACAGTAAACCACCCAACCTATGGACTAGTGCGTTACTGGTCCCCTACTTCCGTAACTCCGTCCACTGCCACTCCCCATTCTCCGAAGATCAGTCCTATTTTCCTGGAGGGTATCACCCCACCTGAGATACATGAGGTGGTTGTGGTGTGTGATTTCCCCGATATCTTTCCTGAAGAATTGCCTGGCATGCCACCTGATCGAAGTGTGGAATTCGTCATTGAATTGGTTCCGGTAACCGCCCCAACTTCCAGAAGGCCTTACCGCATGCCAGCGGAAAAGCTAACTGAATTGAAGAAGCAACTTGATGAGCTGCTGGAAAAGGAATTCGCCCGTCCGAGTAGCTCGCCTTGGGGCTGTCCGGTCATCTTTGTCAAAGAAAGGAATACCAATGATCCTCGCCTGGTTGTTGATTACCACCCTTTGACTGCGGTGGCCGTCAAGGACAAGTATCCTATTCCGCGAATAACTGACCTATTCGATCATCTAGCCGGTGCAACGGTATTCTCCAAGATGGATCTGAGGTCAGGATACCATCAGATCAAAATTAGAAGGGAGGATATTCCGAAGACGACTTTCACTACTCAATATGGCTTATATGAGTTTACCCCGGCAGAAAAGTTACTATGACAAACACCATCAAAAAGTTCCCTATGAAATTGGTGATAAGCTGATCCTCGAGTCTCTCCTCTCCGAGGCGTTCGTCGTTTCGGAATCAAGGGCAAATTAGCACCTCGCTTTGTTGGCCCTTTCACCGTCCTAGCCAAGCGAGGAGATCTCTCCTGTCAACTTGGGTTGCCTACCAATTTCCCGGATGTTCATGAGATGTTCCATGTTTCCCTCTTCCCTCTTCCTACTCTAGGAATCTCGGGGCGAGATTCTTGTAAGGGGGGTAGATTTGTAACAGCCCTAGCTTAGTAATGAAAAATACGAAGAATTTTTCCACTTTTTGCATTCTTGTTTGCATCATGGCATGCCTTTAAGTTGCTAATGTTAACAAGTGACCTTTTGGGAAACAATGAAAGGAGGGAAGCCAAACCTTCCCAAAACCTTTATTCTTGAAATGCATAGAATGGTACAACCCTTAACATGACAGGTTACCTTATGGTCCAACACAATCCCTAAGTTCACCTCAAGTGCTAAGAACCAAATGGTTGGTCTCCAATGTGTTCCCTTTTTCCTATGCCTTCAAATGTGTTTCATAGCTTTTGTTGTTTGGTGAGCTTTGACACCTTGCTCAAAGGTCCAAACAAATGTTTAGTGAGTTGTTTATATTGTGGAGGCTTTCCCAGAATTTTGTATATTTTTCTGGAATTGTTTTGCTACCCAAATAGAAAGGCCATTTTCTGTTTTGTTCTGATCACCGGAACTACCGGTCCGGTGACCGGAAGTTCCGCCGCACCGTCACCTCTGTGGCGACAGTGGCGCGCACTGTCGCCATGGCCGCACCTGCTCCCCCGCACGCTGCCGTGCCCCCCTAGGGTTAAGTGGCCCCAACGGCTGCACCCACTCCCTCTCTCTCCTCTCCCTCCAGTCTCCCCGTTTTCCGGATCGAGACCTAAGCCTAAATCGAGCTCCCGCTCGCCGCCGCCGCCGGTGAAGTCGAGCGCGCCGCCGCCAGCTCCGGCCGCCCCAGCTCGTTTGGAAGCCACCGATAGCTCCGCCTTGTCGCCCTCGTCGGCCCAGCCGAAGGAATCGGTCGGAGCCGCTCGGAATCGCCGCCGGTGTTCGTTTCCTCTCCGCCACCGCCGCCGGCCACCGAGCACCATTGCCGCTAGTGGCGGCCTCCCCAGCTTTCCTCGGCCTCACCAACGCGTTTCTGGTGAGCTCGCCGCCCTCCTGAGCCTCCTAGCTCACCTCCTCCCCCTCCCTATTGCCTTCTCGCCGTGCTTGCCGCACTCGCCGCCGGCCGTCGTCGTTCCCGTCGATTCCGGCGACCTGGAAGTAGCGGCGCCGCCCCTCTAGATACTCGTGGTTCCGCGAGTCTTTTGCTCCCTTTAATTCGAGTTTGCACGCCCTTCGTCGACGTGCGCGTGCACGGCGTGCGCGTGGTCACCGCGCGCTCCCGCCGTCGCCGTGTTCAATTTCACGACCGGAAGTAACAGCGGTAGTACCGGTAAACCGGAAGTAGAGCGGTAGTACCGCTAGTTCCCAAAATTCGGTACTGGACATTTTGAGTTCATAACCGGAAGTAGAGCCGGAAGTAGCACCGGCAGTACCGCTAAACCGGTACTACCGGGCACTTCACCGGAAGTACCGGTTAACCCTTTTTCAGTACTGGACTTTTGTGTTTCTGGACCGGAAGTACCCCCAGAAGTACCGGCAAACCGGAACTACCGGCCCTCTTACCGGAAGTTCCGGAAGTCTCTGGTTAAGTTTAAATGTACATAACTTAATAAGTGTTAAGCCAAATCTTGTGAATGTTATATCAAATTGATCAGCATTTCAAAGTCTATCCAACTATGCTAATGTCACATCATGATCACAAATACTTAAGTGATGTTCTTCATAATTTGATAAAATGAGTTAATTTCAGATAATTAATTTAACTCGCTATTTATTCATCGGTACTCCAAAATCTACAAATAAAGTACCAAACTGATCGGAATGAAAAACCCTATCCATTCTTGTCATGTTCATGCATATATGAGCCACCTCTCTAATAATGTGATAATTTATAGGATTGTGGTCATTAAGATAAATATGGAGTCTTGTCCAAATAATTGCACTAATTATTTGGAGCTCCATTTAAATTGTTAGTTAAATCAAATGATAATATATTTGCATCAACTTAACATGTCATCATGTGATTGAGCATTGCATCTTGAGTTCGTGTGATTTATGTGTGCTTTGTATTTTCTTTTGGGTATCGATAGATTCCGGAGTCGAGGGTCTCTCTACTTACCCCGACGAGCAGTACTTCATGACCGGGCAGCAAGGCAAGAGATAACCTAACCTTCTTGGCATCTAGCATCCTATGTTTTCATAAACTTATTTTATCCACTATACTATTGCATGCGGTTCAAATGTCTCTTTTGGTAAATAATAGAATATCCTATGAATGCATGTCCCTCCCGAGCCAATCACATGTATCCCTACCTATAAAACCTAGGGTTGAAGTGTTGGCCGAGATAAAGATAGAATTGTTGTATATATGCTTAGCCATGCTTAGAAATGCTTAGTGAAATACTAGTTATGCCCGTTATTAAATTCCATAATTATTGATGTTTATGGAAGATTCGGGCATGGTGGATAAATGTGATGCTTAATTAAATTGTTAAAGGCTTGGATGAGTTGCCCTCGGGGAGGGTGGTTTGCCTCATTCTTGCCGCCTAGGCTGAGAGTGCTTTTAGCTAGAACCAAGAACCGAGCGTGCTTCCATTGGTGGGTGTATGGGCGCCTTACTAACTGAATAACTTGTGCGGGCGTATCCAAGGGTCCTCTAGTTTGCTATTTCCATTTGCCGTGTGTGTGAGCGGAAAAAGAAATGATGAGGATGATGGTGTTTAGGACGTGGCGATGGGGCAGGGGCTGAGACTGGGTAAACTTGCCCTGTGGCCACAGATGACTCTTGGATAGTCTCACGCGAGGTAAAGGTTTAACCGCGCCTGCTTGCCGGCTTTCCCCGGAAGAGGGCCAACTAGGTGAGCCGGACGGTACCAATGGGTAAACTAGTACACCCCTGCAGGGTAAATCTTTTCGAAAAGCCGTGTCCATGGTTATGGACAAACTCTTGGGAAAGGCGGATTAGCTCATAGATAACTTTAACCTAATTGATATGGCACCTAAAGGTTGCATAATCAACTTTAGATAGAGGTTCATTTCCTCGAGGGTGAGTCGAGGGAGTGCCTTTGTGTGAGACGAGTGGTGATGGTTGTAAGTAGGTTCGCCGAGAACCGAAGATGATAATGTTACTCTCTTACCCCTTTTGAAAAGTATTCTGAGTAGACGAATGCCATGTGTCAATTATTTCTGTTTATGAAACTTAGCTTTATGCAAAAGAAATACATATAAAGCTGTAGAGCCTCCGTCAGTCATTGGGCCTATATCGCCCTACTAAACTTGCGAGTACGTCATACTCAGTCTTTCTTTGCTGCCTCTATGATTTTGTATTTCAGAGGAGGACGACACCGAGCAACTAGGTGGGTTCTTCGTTGACGTCGACTACTAGTCTGGGGTTCCCAGGTGGCAGCTTGGGACCGTGGAACAAGCTGGCTGGGATGATATTTATTGTAGGCCTCTTAGGCCATATTTTGCTTCTTGTTGTTAGACAACACTACCCGCTTCCGCTTGTTGAATTGTTGGATCTGTGATACTTTTGCTTGTAATATTTGTATTCTTCTCGTTATATGAGTTGCTATACTTTTGTGTCGTAGAGTCATGCTTTGTGCCAGTTCTGTTCCACAAGTCTCGATCTTTGTCTTATGCATTGATGGTTGTGTCGGATTCATAGCCTCTCTGTATAATTTCGGGGTCGGGGCGCTACAACATGGTTCGGCCAATCTACGCGTTGTCCCGTGCCTGCTCCACGAGGTTCACGACCGGCCCCAACTGCTGGTGGAGCTCGCTCGGGTCCTTCTCCAGGGCGGCGACTCTCCCTTCCGCGCGAGCCTAGGCCTCCCTGGCGCTCTGAAGGCGGGAGGCCATCTGCTTCTCCTCCTTTTCGAGCCCCTTGATGCGGTCCTGGAGCTCCTTGCGCTTCGCCTTGAAGCGCTCATCCTGCTTCGTGGCCTTCTCGTCATAGTCCTTGGAGAGATCTTGGCAGATGAGCTTGACCCTGTCGTCGGCCTCTTCCTGGATTTTCTTCTGCTTCGCCGCGAAGTCAGCGTTGGCCGCCTTGAGGCAATCTGCGTAAGTGGCCTCGTCCTTGGCCACATGCCCCTCGCGGGCCCGCAGCTGCTCCTCGCGGATGGCCTGGTCCTTCTCGAGTTGCTGGACCTGCTCCTCGCGCCGGCGCAGTTCCACCTCGCGGGGGAGAGCTCTCCCTCGCGTCGCGTGAGCTCTGCCTCGCGCTGGGTCAGCTGCACCTCGCGAGCGTCCAGCCTCTCGCGGAGCTCCTTCAAGCTGCTCTCCACGGATTTGGAGTGCGTGATGAAGTTTTGCTCCAAGGACGCAACCTCCTGTCGCTTGGAGGCAGTTTCCGCCTCGAGCGCCTCCCGTGCGGCGTCCAGCTGCTCCATGGTCTCCGCCGCCTCCCGCTTCACGCTGTCGCGGGTCTCTTCGGCGAAGCGCATGGCCTCTTGGCATGCCGCCAGGGCCGCCGCGTCCTGCCGGCGGCAGCTCTCCACGCTCTCGCGGAGGAGGGCCCAGCCCTCGTCGAGTCTCGCCCGCTCCTCCGCCCTGGCAAGTTCCTCTTCGGCGAACTGCGCCTCCAGCTCGTCGAGCGTCCGCCGCGCCTGGCTGAGGACGGCGCTGCGGCGAACCGCGTGGCGCCGCGGCTCCCGCAGCGCCAAGGTCCCCGCACCGCTGCGGGGTGCAGAGGTCTCAATTCTTAGCGGGGCGCCCGAGGCACCCCGTCTCGGGCTCACGGCCGCATCTGGTGCGGCCTGGGGGCTCGTGTGGGCGCCTCCTTCGCCGCCCGCGTCGGTAGCCCTCTGGGGGCTGGGCGTCCTCTCGCCCCCGGCTCCGGCGTCCGTGGGCTCCGGAGGCGCCTCCACCTCCTGCTCCTCAGGGGCGCTTCCCGCCCCTTCCGTGGTGGCCGCGCCTGCCGCGGCCTCGGGCACATCAGCCCCTCTTGTGGGAGCCTCCTCCTCCGGAGGCGGCTCCATGATGATCTCTTCAACCTCCTCCTCCTCCGCGCGGTGCTCAACCGCGGGAGGAGTGGCGGCCCGAGCTGGCGACGGCGCCACCTCTTCAATCACCTCCTCCGCGCGGTACTCAACCGCGGGAGGAGTGGCGGCCCGAGCTGGCGACGGCGCCACCTCTTCAACCACCTCCTCCGCGCGGTGCTCACCCGCGGGAGGAGTAGCCACCTGCTGCGGCTCGCCAGCCGCAGGCGTCGCCGCGGTGGCGCCAACGGTCTCCCCAAGCTTGTGGAGCCGCCGCCTCTTCGGGGGCGCAGGGTTCCTGAAAAGAAAGATAAGCAGAAGATTCTCCAGGAGGGTTTTCGAAGGCAAAACGCTAAATGAAAGAGAAAGGACGAAAGCTTACTCGTCGGCCATCCACCACACCCTCTTCTTCGCCTTTGGTGGCTGGGGGCTGCTCGCCCTGGCCTCCTCTCGAGGCGCTCCTGCCTCCTCGCGAGGAGTGCCCCTCGCGGCAGCGGCTCTCCTGTCGTGGATGGCCTTGGAGCGGGGCTCGCAGCGTCCTCCCTTGCTGCCGCTCTCCACCTCCTCCTCCGTGGTGTGACGGGAGGGAGCCACGCGGAAGGCATCCTCGTTGTCGCTGGAGGAGATCACCTGGAGGTCCTCTTCAGGCGGTACGCTCCTTGGGGAGCAGACGGAGCCTCCCGAGGGGTTAGCGCCTCTCGAGGCCTCGTCCTCGCCAGAGGGGTTGGCGCCTCTCGAGGCCTCGTCCTCGCCAGAGTCCTCTCCCTCGTCCGGCTCCGGCGACTCGTCCATATGCTCCGGCTCTGTCGCCCACGGGTTGGTGCAGGGCTCGTGGTGTCCTGCGGGCACGATCCCCCATTCGTCGAATACAGGCAGGCGCCTGCGGTGCTCGTGCACGCTCTCTTCAACAAAGCTGAAGAGCGTCCGGGCCTCGTCGCAGGTGGGGGATGGGATGTCCGTCGTGGCGAAGAGGATCCCCATGACCTGGTACAGCACCTCCAGTGTGAAGTTGTCCGAGCACAGCCGCATCATGTCCTCCCTGCCTGTGTACTGCCACACCGGCTCTGAATGCCACTGGAGGGGGGCGATTCGGCGCCTCGTGAAGTCCTTTGCCTTCATCTGGCCGGTGAGTCCGGCGTCGTGAAGGCTCCGAATGCACTCGCACACCGCGTCAAGCTTCGGGCCCTCGAAGCTTGCGCTTGCCCAGCGCGCCCACTTCCTCGGGGGCACCACGGGCACCTCCAGGAGAGGGTTGCTCCCCTTGGTGTCGACGAAGAACCACCGCTGGCGGAAGTCCTCCACCTTCTTCGTCACCTTGGTGATGGCGTTCTCACCGCACCATGCGATGGGGATGTAGTTCCTGCTCCTAGTGTCGGCAATGCAGAAGGAGACGCATCCGATCCGCTCGTTCTGCGCGGTGGACCGGAGGGAGTAGAAGCTACGGAAGAGCGCCACCGAGGGACGGATGCCAATGTAGGCCTCGCAGAGGTAGGCGAAGATGGAGAGGATGAGGATGGAGTTGGGATGAAGATGGAGGAGTTGGATCTGGTACACCTCCAAGATCCCCGGGAGGAAGTCGGAGAAAGGAGGAACAAGACCGGCGTAGAGAGTTTGAAGGAAGATGGGGTAGTACCCCTCGAGAAGCCTGCTGTCGGCCGGTCTCATGCCGGTGGCGCCGTGCTCGTTGGTGCTCGAGGCCGCCAGGTGGCACACCTTTTCAATCGCCGCCGAGTGGAGGCGGGACTTCGGCAGCGCCCCCTCGAGTCCAGCGCTCCCCGACGCCGCCGCGGACCTGCCAGCCTGCGCTGGAGCCTTTCCCTTCGCCGGATCGGTTGTTTTCTTGGGCGCCATCGTCGCGGCAGAGAAGAGTATCTTGGAAGCGGAGCGCTCTGGGAAGAAGAAGATGTTTGGGGGAAGCGAGCAGCGGAGTTATGGGAGAAGTGATGGGCGCAGTCTGCGTGCGCAGGCTTTATTGGCCAAAAACCAGGGACGTGGCGGGCCCCACCGGGTCGCCCGTTGATGCCGAGGAGATCGTGGCCTCGGGCGCAACCGCTGCGCCCCACGTGTCACGGCCCAGGCAGGCATCGTTGGGCCCCCGACGCTTCGCCTCCGTCCATGGGCTTCGGCGTGCCCATCACGGGCCCGGGGGCTACTGTCGGCACAGTGGAAACCAGGGTACCACGGGCCGGCCTGCCAGGGCCCACAACATTCTTCAGACGATTTCGCTAAGGACCAGGCTCTCCAAGCCTGGCGAGCCTCGCCAGGTTTTTTTTCTCGCGAGGGATCTCTCCTCCTCGCCGAGGGTTTTTTCCTCGGCGAGGGACCACCTCTCCTCGAGAGGGCATTTCGGATGCTACCTACAAATTCTGCTAAGGACCAAGCCGAAAGGATCGGTGAGGCCTCCTGCCTCGCGGGGTTCCTTCCTCACGAAGCCAGCTCTGCCTCCACGGCAGGGCGCACATGGGCTCTGCACCCTCCGCAGAGTCACGGGCGCGCCAGCACGCGGTGACGACCGCGCCAGCGCGCGGTGACGGCAGCGCCGCAGTTGCCGTTCTTATGTATAAAGCAGTCAACAACGCTGCACCAAGCAAAGGAGCTCCAAGAATTGCCACTTTGGTGATAAGGGGACCGTCTGCAGCTACGCTCCAAGGGCGACGTCACCGTGGGACACATCCCACCTCAGCGGCGCCAGCCCACCGTCCTGGTTGGACGGTGGCTTTTCCAGCTTTGGTGACACCGCCCCCTGCCATGGACCGCGTCCATGGACTCTACCTTTATCATGCACCCGTCCTCCTCCTTCGTCGCCATGTGGTAACCCTTCCCGCCAAGATATTTGGGGGAAGAGGTCCAAGACATCTATAAAAGGAGGGGGAGCACGTTCGGGCAAAGGGTTGGACCCTGGTTGATAGCTAGTGTAGCGCCCTTGCTTAGAAAAGCAATGACACATCGTGAAATATGCTATTCCCTGGATCGAGTATGGATAGCAATTCACAAATAGATGTAATATCATGCATCAATGTCAAATAATTATTACATCGCGAGATACATAAATAAAATATTCTTTACAAATTGCATAGCCAAAGGCTAGCTTCAATGCAAAGTTTGGCAGCGGAAACATAAGTAGCACAGAGAGCTTCATCATCTTCATGTGCCACTGGCATACATGTTGGTTGCAAGCTCGAAAGATAGACGTCCTCACTCATCGTCGTAGTAACCTGCAACATTAACGTTGCAGCCCAGGGAATTTGGGTCAAAACCTTGTGACAGGCCGGCAAGTGATACTTTGGTGGAATATAAAATGGCAAGTCTAAATCTATATGCATATCTGGCTGGTGGAGTTGAAGGCTATTGCGTAAAGCCAATTTTGTCCTACTTTTCATAAAGCTTTTTCATTTCCCAACTTTCTATGAGACGAACCGGCATGAAAACCAGTGTCTCTTCTACTCTTGTTCACCCATCAAATTTTATTTATGAAATTGGAATGAGGAGATTTTCCATCGACATCCTTGTCCAGCTGCTCAGAATTGTCCGTAACCGGGGACACGGCTATGATCATAGTTTTACACTCTCGAGAGGTTGTGCACTTTCACCACGAGACTTCATCAACCCATTCTGACCTTGACCTTCTTGAAGTGAAAAGGAAAGGTGAAGATGAAGACGAGACCTTTGGGAAATGTTCCCCGGTTCCTCTGGGCAGACCCATACAAGATAACATCCGCTGAGAACTGCCGGAATCGGGGCCTATAACTTACTTAGTCAAGGCAGAGCCATAATACCAAGTGGCTGCACTGGAAGCAATCTAAATTTGGAGCGACTTAAATCTCTTTGTTCCTGGGTGGCCGTTCACAAGTGCACGTACTCAGTTAAAACCATGGAAATGGCCCTGAGCAGCCACTCAACTTTGACCACCAATAGAGCAAAACCAATTGCCACCCAGGTAGTTCATTAACTTAGTAGAGTTTTTATCCTTTCATACTACAATAAAACATTTCAGCATTGCAGTTCTAACTTCTACCAAGTGAATGGGTTCCTAAATCAACAGGAATAAAGGGTGATATACTAAACAGGTCTGCATAGCAATATAGTAGTACACCTATCATGTATACTACTGAAATAGTCTACAATGCATATATAATAAAATAGTAGGTCTTTCATGAAAGGGTGTATGCACTTGCCTTTTGGAACTTGTCGTTGCTCACACACTCTTTTTCAACGTAGCTCATAGCTCTCCGTTCAATCTATACAATACAAACATATGGCAATAAGCAACAATACAACAAGCCAAAGGAACAAACATAACAACAAACATGGATAGAACAAACATATCCAGGTTGGTGGTCCAGGTTTCAATACATGATCCCATATGCAAAAAGAATCAATGCATTAGGTTTGGGGTTTGCCATTTGGTCACGGTTGGTCTCAATTCAAATTTGAACATTCCAAATTTGAATAGGTTGAAGGGTTGTTTCCAGGTTGGTGGGGTTGGTCTTGATCTCTCTGGACAGAGACAAGTATTTTAAGAAGTTTTCTAAAAGAAACCAAGTTAAAGGGATTTATAGAAATTAAACTATATCATAAATACTCCAAATTGAGTTTCTGATTTTGAAATCATTTTAATACTACCAAAAAAATAATTATAACAGTGGGATCATGACACAAAATAATATACTCCCTCCTACACATGTGGTAACACTTGGAAATAATTAACACACAA
Source organism: Puccinellia tenuiflora (assembly GCA_012064385.1). Lineage (NCBI taxonomy): Eukaryota > Viridiplantae > Streptophyta > Magnoliopsida > Poales > Poaceae > Puccinellia > Puccinellia tenuiflora. Next base: position 3,387,567 of record QRDG01000033.1, read on the forward strand.
AATCAAGCATATATTTCAAATACCCACTGAATTTGGATATGGTTACACCTAGCTAGTTTATAAACTACCTAATGGATTTAGAATCCAACACCACCAAATGGTTTCTAGTGTCATCCATATAGTTTAAACATGCTGGGCTTGAGATATAAGGATCAGAAGAACATGGTGTTCCATGGTGATGTCGGTCTTTGACAAATTGGCATCAATGACGTTTGCTCTCATATGATCGGATTGACGATCCATCTTCTGATATGGACTCGTTGAGATGAATTAAAAAATGTGACCCGAAAGGAAATTGCGGAATTGCACCCAAAAATGGAGGTGGAATAACCATGTCGACGTTTGGATGGCATCGTTAAACGTTGGCGCGGCCAACGGAATAGATGGGCCCCAAAAGATTATCTAGGAGGTAGGCATATAAGTGCTTAATACACGGTCCGTCTAGTTCTCACCGTACGCGACGAACTCATCCGACGAAGTTGATGAACAGCCGATGGAGTAGCGAAATTCGTCGGCTGCGATCAACGGTTCCAGCTTCTGGTCGCCTGGATCGGTCCTTCTCCTCCTCTTGGTTCTTCCGGCGCAGCAATTCGTCCTGGTGTGGCCGGAGTCGCTGGAACGTGGGCGGCGTCCGTTGACAGCCTGACCAGAGCTTCGCGAGATTAGATACTGGAGCGAGCAGGGGCCTTGTGCTGGAGGCGCGAGATGGGAAAGGAGAGCAGGAGGAGATCGACTGGGTGCTTTATAGGGAGAGGCGAGGTCGCAGAGCGATACATGGGGAGCTACAGTTTCTTGTACGAGCTGCAGTTTCTGATGTCCGCCTGCGTGGAGGAAGATGAAAAGCAGATCGACGATTCGCTGGACTGCCAGACTGGTTCGGCTGGGCCTTATGGCCTGGTTTGGTGAATCGGCAAAGAGGAAAGGAAAGAAAAGATTGAGAGCCGATACGGACTAGAACATGTACAGGTGCACATAGTTCAGGCGTAGGATGTACAAGTTACGTACATGAGCCAGCCAAAAGCATGCACGTACATGTGTATGGTCTAGATCAAAAGGATTATTATTTTTTTTTTTTTGGACGGAGAGCAAGATATGGAATGAATTGGCAAATCAAAAGCAGATGGAAAAAGAATCAAACTCTTTTATCAAATACCAATTAATTCCAAATATTCAAAATAGATGTTTAGGAACTATTATTTTTTTTTAAAACAAAATTTTCAAAATACCCTTTTGGTCAAATTTGCCTTATATGGCTATTTGGAAATTTCCAAATTAGGGTTTATAAATATCTCAAATATTTAAATAAAAACCAGAGAAATAAGATGAGTAATATCATTCAAAATGATAACTCATTTTCATATTTAAAGATAGTTTAAGATAAAACATTTTATAAAACAAAGATTGGAAAGATGTTAAATCATTTCTCAAATAATTTAGGGTTTATAATATCCCCATATTTTATTTTAAAACCAAATACCAAGGGAAAGTACTATTTGAAAACCATTTAAATATTTTATTTCCAAAACATTAAAGTTGAGATTTGAAGATAAAGGAATATTTAATTTAAAATATAACTTTGAAGATGTCAAAACAATCTTCTATAAAGTTTTTCTTGATTTTGAGACTTTATTTAGTTATTAATAAAAGTTTTTAAATTTTTGTGATTTTTAAAACATTCCAAAATTTGGGATGTTACAAATCTACCACCCTTAAAAGGAATCTCGTCCCCGAGATTCGGAGAGGCTAGAAAGAAGATGGGTTCGGTTATCCGGGTTTTAGACAACTGGGTGGGCTACCACCCTTAAAAGAAATTTTTGTAGGCGGTCTTGAACTCTTTCCTTCGGGCTAGGGTCCATTGGGTTAGTCTTTAGGTCTCACTGGAGTCAACTATATCTTACACTCATGAAGTGCTCCATCTCCAATAGGTGGGTGTCTCCTTAGATAACTTCGGATACCAATCTCTTTAATATGGCTTGACATATTACATCCTCATCCATGTGATGTCTTCGGAAATATTTCTTCTCTAGGCTGGCATCCTTTACTGCAAACGAAGCGTCAATTCTAACGAAACTCTCATGGTAGGTCAAAAACATTCATTGCAGAATCTCTTCTTCTTCTTCTTCTTCAGGAGAGTTGTAGTTTATCCTCACCGAATATCTTACGTTTCGGCAACTTTTGCCTCACATAGGGTTATAATATATTATCCTCCTATGGATCAGGCTTTATCAACGTCGTCTCTCTTATAGGTATGTCACTCAGATTTATCAATCCAAATAGTGAGGGGAATAACATGAGTAGTAGGAATGGTGATCAGTCCATCCTGCACCCGTATCATTTCCTCAATATGTAGATAGGTAAATCACGTAAACTATCTCTCGGGCATCCTCACTTGTCTAACAGAAAGTTTCCCATCTGCAAGACAACCTGAACTAAACTATCGCTCCTTCAAACTATGGGTTACGAAAACTCCTACACACGTTAGCTCACACTACACTTTTCTGCTATCCTTCTCCTTGGGGAAACACGCTTTCCATGTCGTCTTAGCTTGTCCATTTCAGTGCCGTGTCTTCATCCCTGATATGATGAACAGGCTTCACAGCAATATATAATTTTTTTCACAATAGGTTTCGTGCACTAGAGTCGCCACACGCTTCATTCATACTCACAAATTGTGGTTATTACATCGACATCACACCACTCTTACATCACAATACTTATTCTTCCACTTGCATATAACTTATGGCATTTATTACATCCTCAGAACATTTCCATTTACCCTGGTCCTTCTTCTGGCTAACTCCTCATGAAGTCTCAGTTGGTGTCTTCTTTCTTGCTCACATGATGTCTGATCCGCTTCTGTCTGGTGTAGTGAGTGTGACAGCTTTACTAGCATGATCTATCTGACCTTCATACCTGGACATCCAGTCCTTGCCTATGATTATATCCAAGCCTTGCAGCTCTAATACAAAAATTCACTAGGAAAAATGTATGTCTCAATTTCCAAGGTCATGCTTTGGCATACATTGTTTGCTGGCCTCTTCCCTTCTATAAAGCTTACTCTGATGGGTCTTCTAAGTCCTCGATTGGGTATCTTATTTACTCACAAAGTCTTTTGATATGAATGAATGTGTGCTCAGTATCAAAAGTACCAATGCAGGATAGGAGTTGATCAACAATCCTTCAATCACTGGGTCTGGTTTCTTGAGAACTCTCTCCTGTTTATGGAAAACACATGTCCCTTTCGGAATTGAATTGGCTTGGTCCCATTACAAATCTTCTTTTCCGGACAGTCTGAATAGTGTCCCATTTTCTTGCATTTGAAACACTCCACCTGACTGAAGTCCTTCTTATTTGATTTGGGTTCGGAATTCTGACTACTATTTTCTCCCAAAATGTACTCATCTCCAAGGTCATAAACCTCTTCAGTATGGACGGGGCTATGGTGTTCATGGTTGATTTGATGGTCATTTACTCCCTGAAGGCCGTGTTCATCAATACCATGACAATGGTGGTTATTGTCTTCATGATGGTTGAACTCAAACTGAACATGTTCGCCATGGGAAGTGCACCATTCATGCTGTGGTTCTGAGTGATGCTCTTCCAATTCAAGCTTTCGCTTCTTGTTTGCAACTTGCTTCAGTTTGCTCTCCAAGGTTATCGCTTGGTCAACCAGTGACTGGTAGTTTGGGGTATATGCAACTGTCAATAGAATGGATAGTTCGTCATTCAGACCATTTAGAAACCTTTCTTTCCTCTTAGTATCTGTATCAACATCATCCGGTGCGTAGCGCGACAGATTATTGAACTCATTCATGTATTCTATTACGTTTCGTCGTCTTGTCGAAGATCGAGAAATTCTTCCCTCTTCAGCTTCATCACTCCTGATGAAACATGTGCAGTACGCAATCCTTTTTGAAATAAATCCCATGTCATCTCTTCAATGGGGTAAGTGATCTGGTAGCTGTCCCACCAGTCTGCTGCAGGTCCTTCTAGTATGTGCCGCGAATCTAACCTTCTCAGCATCTGTGCATCCGATGGTCACCAAATCCTTATTCACTGAACGTAGCCAATCATCGGCCAAAATAGGTTCTGTAGTTCTTGAGAACTTTTCTGGTCGAAGTTTAAGAATCTGATCAGCATATCCACTTGAGATGGTTGAGGTGCTGGAATGTCCTTGTTGTCTTCTTGGTTTTGGTCATCAGCTGATTCAACTTCTTCTGTGCATCTAGTAACTTTGTAGTGTAGGTATCACCGGGTTGTTGGAATTTGGCTGGGACATCTGTTTAGTTTAGATGGATGAGTAGAGATAGAGGGATACTAAGAGAGAGTACTCCTACCCAACAAGCAGATCAAGGCAATTCATCTTACAAACAAATCTAGCATCAAGCAACAATAAAACCAAAGAGATAAAAACAACTTCTCCTACTTAATTTTCGAAATTATAGTTTGGATAACAAACACACACAAGGTTTTTCAAAATAGACACGATAGTACTGCCATACCACAATTTGGTAAGTCAATACAATATTACTAAACGTATTCGGGTAAAATGGTGGTCTAGTCTATCTCTTCCTTCAATGCTTCAAGATTCTCTTCTATTTCTTTGAGTTCGTCGAGGTACTTCTAGATGTTGTGAAGTCAAATTTGAAGTCTTCGATCAAGGCTTGATGGCTTCTCATAATTGTCATGTTGATCTTCAACGTCTTCGGAAACATTTCTGAGTTATGGTCATCTATAAATAAGATAAGATAACTTAGAAAGCAATTAGTTGAGAAGGTTACAAGAAGATATTAGGAAAGATTTGGACAAGAAGAAAATAACTTTTGTTCCTATGGTCATTCTTATTTCTAATCCAAACCTAAGGTTTTCGAGCCTACAGGCAACATTACGCTCTGATACCATCTGTAGCGCCCNATCTTCCATCTGTGGTAAGTTGTTGTTGTTTCTTGCCATATACTGAGCCATCATCTGCACTAATTGAGTCTGGTTATCTAACATTATTGCATTCCTGTGGGTAACTCGTTATTGGGGTTGTTGGCTTGACTTTCTTTCATCACTTGAGTCATCTGAGTCTGAGCTGCTACCAGCAACTGGACTGCATAGGGCACCTTGAGGGTGGCTATCATTTTCATCATGGTTGGTATGTGGGTGCGACATCTGGTTTGGTTTAGCAGTGATGAGTAGAGATAGAAAGATATTAAGAGAAATATTCCTACCCAAACAAGCAGATCAAGACAATTCATCTTACAAACAAAACATCTAGCAAGCAACAAGCGACAAACAATATAGATGAAACAACTATTCCTATTTAATTTTCGAAAATATAGTTTGGATAACAAACAAACACAACAAGGGTTTTAAAAAAATAAACACGATTGTACTGCCATACCACAATTTGGTAAGTCAATACAATATTACTATAACGTTATTCAGGTAAAATGGTGGTCTAGTCTATCTCTTCCATCAATGCTTCAAGATTCTCTTCTATTTCTTTGAGTTCGTCGAGGTACTTCTAGATGTTGTGAAGTCAAAATTCGAAGTCTTCGATCAAGGCGCTTGATGGCTTCTCATAATTGTCACGTTGATCTTCCACGTCTTCGGAAACATTTCTGAGTTATGGTCATCTATAAATAAGATAAGATAACTTAGAAAGCAGTTAGTTGAGAAGGTTACAAGAAGATATTAGGAAAGATTTAGACAAGGAGAAAATAACTTTTGTTCCTATGGTCAATCTTATTTCTAATCCAAACCTACGGTTTTCGAGCCTACAGGCAACATTACGCTCTGATACCATCTGTAGCGCCCTCGCTTAGAAAAGCAAGAACACATCGTGAAATATGCTATTCCCTGGATCGAGTATGGATAGCAATTCACAATAGATGTAATACCATGCATCAATGTCAAATAATTATTACATCGTGAGATCCATAAATAAAATATTCTTTACAAATTGCATAGCCAAAGGCTAGCTTCAATGCAAAGTTTGGCAGCGGAAACATAAGTAGCACAGAGAGCTTCATCATCTTCATGTGCCACTGGCATACATGTTGGTTGCAAGCTCGAAAGGTAGACGTCCTCACTCGTCATCGTAATAACCTGCAACATTAACGTTGCAGCCCAGGGAATTTGGGTCATACCTTGTGACCGGCCGGCAAGCGATACTTTGGTGGAATATAAAATGGCAAGACTAATACTACATGCTTATTTGGCTGGTGGAGTTCAAGGTTATTGCGTAAAGCAAACTTTGTCCTACTTTTCATAAAACATTTTCTTTCTCAAAAAGAATATGAGACTCACCCATGGAACGCATCCAAGGTCTCATCAACCCGTGTTCACCCATCAAATTTTATTATGAAATTGGAATGAGGAGATTTTCCATCGACATCCTTGTCCAGCTGCTCAGAATTGTCCGTAACCGGGGACACGGCTATGATCATAGTTTTACACTCTCGAGAGGTTGTGCACTTTCACCACGAGACTTCATCAACCCATTCTGACCTTGACCTTCTTGAAGTGAAAAGGAAAGGTGAAGATGAAGACGAGACCTTTGGGAAACAGTCCCCTGTTCGTCAGACAGACCCATACAAGACATTCATCCGCTGAGAACTGTCGGAATCAGGTTCCTAGATCTTACTTAGTCAAGGCAGAGCCATAATACCAAGTGGCTGCACTGGAAGCAATCTAAACTTGGAGTGACTTAAATCTCTTTGTTCCTGGGTGGCCGTTCACAAGTGCACGTACTCAGTTAAAACCATGGAAATGGCCCTGAGCAGCCACTCAACTTTGACCACCAATAGAGCAAAACCAATTGCCACCCAGGTAGTTCATTAACTTAGTAGAGTTTTTATCCTTTCATACTACAATAAAACATTTCAGCATTGCAGTTCTAACTTCTACCAAGTGAATGGGTTCCTAAATCAACAGGAATAAAGGGTGATATACTAACAGGTCTGCATAGCAATATAGTAGTACACCTATCATGATTACTACTGAAATAGTCTACAATGCATATATAATAAAATAGTAGGTCTTTCATGAAAGGGTGTATGCACTTGCCTTTTGGAACTTGTCGTTGCTCACACACTCTTTTTCAACGTAGCTCATAGCTCTCCGTTCAATCTATACAATACAAACATAAGGCAATAAGCAACAATACAACAATCCAAAGAAACAAACATAACAACAAACATGGATAGAAACAAACATATCTAGGTTGGTGGTCCAAGTTTCAATACATGATTCCATATGCAAAAGAATCAATGCATTAGGTTTGGGGTTTGCCATTTGGGTCAGGGGTTGGTCTGAAATCAAATTTGAATAATTCAAACTTGAATAGGTTAAAGGGTTGTTTCAAAGGTTGTAGGGATTGGTCTTGATCAAAGTGATCACACAAAAGAGTTGGTCAAAAGAGTTTTAAAAACATTATGAAACTACGGTTTGCAAAACATTAACATTTAAATGGCCTTTGGCACACTTTCAATGTTTATGTTTGAAAAGGTGGTAGCTAGGCCTGGTTTTGGTCTCTCTGGACAGAGGGCTTCTAAACAAAGCTACTGGAATTGGATTCACTCAAAAATACATTTTTAAACTAAAGTTATGTCAAATTTACTCAAACTCCTCATTTGAAATTTGAATAAATATAAATTAGACAAAACAGAAAAGTAATACAGCCAAAAGATTCTAATTTTCCTAAGGTTTCCAAAAAGGTATTATTTGTCTAATTTGGCCAAACAGAGAAAAGATATAAAGGATCTAAGTTTCAGGGGCTTTTCTGCAAAACTGTCATTTAAAACAATTCGGGAAAATCATAGAAAGGGCTTGGCTTCGGCTTCGGCTTCGGCTGGGCTTGAGCTGCGGCTTGAGCCGTGGTTCGGCTCGATCTAATCTACGCCGTTGGATTAAGATCCGACGGCTGTCACCCTAGGGTTCATACCCCGGCAGCTCGGTCACCGGCGATGGGCGGGGATGGCGGCGGCGCGGCGGCTCTGCCGTGGACGATTGGCTCGCTCCGGTGGTTCCTGGACTCCGGTAAGGTGACGACGAGGTGCGTTTCGGCCGGAGGAGCTTGATGGCGAGGTCGGTGACAGGAGGCACGTCCTGGGACGGTGCGGAGAAGCGGACGGAGTCGCGGCGGCTCCGGCGAGGACGGGATCGAGGATTCCATGGCTCCCCGGATGCGCTGGACGTAGTCTCAGGTGCGGCTCGACGCGCACTGCTTGATGGGGTGCTCGGCGTGCCCTGCGGTGGCCTGTGTCGACGGCAGCGTTGTGCTCCCGTGGCGGCCGTGGGGTTTGGACTCGGGCGAGCTCGCGCTCGTTGTTCTGCTGTGAGGAAAAATCGAAAAAGGGGTTAGGAGGGTGCGCAAGGGCAAGGTGAACACCAGGGACAGGACGATGGCGAAGAATCGGCGGCGGAAACTCACTGTTTCGGCTGGAAACGAAGGAACACGGCGGCGGACAGTTCGGACTCCGGCGAGCAAATTCGACCCGCTGGCGGCGCGATTCGAAGGGGAACCAAAGGGGAAAGAGAGAGGAGCGAGAGGGTTTCCAGGGGGCGTGCTCGGGGAGGCCAGGGGTGCCTTCAATCGCAAGCAATCAAGGGGGGAGGATCGGGCAGAAACGGTCGCGGATGAGCTTTGAAGACGATGACGTCATCGTGACGTCATCAAATTTTCTTTTTCTTTATTTTTCTGTTTTCTTTTATAATTTTACATTTAGGCCTCCAAATCAAGTCAAATAAAAATATAAAAATTTGTAAAATTCCCAATATTCAAAATAGACATTTAGGAAATGTTTTTGGTCAAAACAAAATTACCAAAATACCCTTTTGGTCAAATTTGCCTTATATGGCTATTTGGGAAATTTCCAAATTAGGGTTTATAATATCCCAAAATATTTAATTAAAAACCAGAGGAATAAGATGAGTAATATCATTCAAAATGATAACTCATTTTTATATTTAAAGATAGTTTAAGATATCATCTTTTATAAAATAAGTATTGGAAAGAGGTTTAAATCATTTTCTCAAATAATTTAGGGTTTATAATATCCCCATATTATTTATTTTTAAACAATAAACCAAAGGGAACAATACTATTGAAAACCCCATTTAAAGTTTTTATTTCCAAGACTTTAAAAGTTGAGATTGGAAGATAAGGAGCAATTAAATTTAAAATATAACCTTGAAGATGTCAAAACAATCTTCTATAAAAGCTTTTCTTGATTTTTGGAGACTTTATTTAATTATTAATAAAAGTTTTAAATTTTTGTGATTTTTAAAACATTCCAAAATTTGGGATGTTACACATGTAGTAAGGATCCACTATCGCGACGTACGGGGTCGCATCTCTCCTGATCTTCATCACCATATCGAGCGCATATAGACGGACCATGTTATAGTCCAGCCGTTGAGTGTGAAAGAGTTTGAAGATGTCCTCGTACGCGATGAAGAACACATCCGCGGGGTCTTCCTGGACGAAATCCACCAGCTCCTTTGGCACCTGGACCGCGAACGCCGGGTAACTCGGATGCTTTTCTTTAAGAAGCTGCTCCTCCAGATACAAGATACTTTGCTGCAAAGCAATCATGGGTCCTTCTGCGAGGCGGAGCAAGTCCCCAGACAAGATAGGTTTACCAGCTTCATGAACTCGGGGGAAGCCATCCGCACGGGGTGGAATCGTGTCTTCAAGACCCCGGATCTTAGGAGCTGGCTGGCTCGCAGAGGTGGAGGATCCTTTTCTCTTCCTATGCTTCTTGATCTTGTTCTTCTTCTCTGGGGATTGTGGGGGTGCAGTGAACCCCGCTTTAACAGTTTCCATCAGAGTGTTAGGGCTGAAAACGTTACCCGGGGGAGCTTGATGATCGCCGGCATCCGGAGGCGTGAAGGCCAGGCGTTGTGTGCATGAAGTGGGACGAGCAGCTTGACCGCGGTGGTCGCGGAAGGGTTCTTCATCCACATGAGGCATGTACATATCATCCTTGCAGGCGCCGGTGTTGATGTAGTCATCAAGGTTGACATCATTGTCCTCATCCTCGTTGCCACCAAGTTCAGGTGCAACGGCTTTGTCCTAAACATAAACGATAGCACATCCGTTAGTCGGGAAAGTCGGAAAGTCGGGGAATTCGGAAAGTCAGAACTAACCTTGGACGGTTGCGGTGAAGACGTTCCCAACAACTGTTGTGGCGGTTGGTGGCGGCGACGACCGGTGGTAGCTTCCGGCCGGTGGTGGCGGCGACTGGCGGTAGCTTCCGGCCGGTGGGGGCGGCGACCGGCGGTTCCTTCTGGGTGGAGGCGACGGCTGCTTGTGGCACCGGTTCCTCCGCAATAGTTTTTTGCGGCCGCCTCGACGGGGGTCGAACGAGCGGGAGCCGAGGCCTCGAGGTGGCACCGCCGGTGCGACCGACCCCATGAATAACATCCCCAAGACGAATCTGGGTCTTCGGCCATTCCATCATCCACTTTCCGCATTCGCCAAGCTTCATGTGTTTCTCAGCTCCCGGAGGTTGCATGGGGGGGTCGATGTCACGGAACTCAGGCAGTACCTCCGTGACATTGACTTTCATCAAGGCCTCACTCATTCGAGTGTTGTGTATATCGCGGGTCAGAGGTTGTACTATCTTGGCCAACGCGACTTCATTCAACTCTCCGCCAGCCCCCACCCTATGCAGGAGTATGCAAGGCGTGTCCTGGGAGTCAACACATGTTGGGCACCATGCATGCATGAGATATGGCAGTCATCAAAGGCATATGTAGTCATAAAAGATGTCGCGGACTAACTAATTAGTTACCTTGTCGATGGCGTTGAGCTCGGCTAATGTCGAGTCAAGGGCGCGCCGGCGGCCGGCCTATCATTGTCCGGGCGCTCGTGCGCATTGTCATTATTCTCCGGCCGGGGGGGGGGCACCGGTGGGGTCACCAGGACCGGCGACACGACAGGGGGCAGCAGGACCGGCGACACGTTATTGCTGGAGGTGCTGCCGTCGAAGCTGGGCAAGTGTATCGGCCCCTGTTGACCTCCCGCTTGCCAATCAGCTAATCCCTCATACAATCCAGGGGGTAAGAAACTCCGGAGCTTCTCGTCCAGCTTCTCGGCCACTAGCTTGTCCACCATGCTGGAGTCCACCTTTTCTTTCTCTAGTGTCCCCAGCTTCTTCCTTAGCTCGAGAACCTCGGTTTTATCTTTAGCCGGCTTCCTCCTCTCCATTTTCGTGTCGGTGTCCGTGCTGTAGTACTCGATGAACTTCATCGACTTACCAAAGCCGGTCACACGGCCTGCTGACGTCGGAGGCTTTGACCTGTCCCTCCCCTTGTAAATGTTCATCGCCCGGTTGAAAGTCGTGTCCCACGGGCCGGCTGCCTCCTGGGACGACGGGCCGGCCTCAGCCTCAGCCTTCAACTCAGCTTCCTGCGGACAAAGCAAATAAACGTGAACCCATGTATAGAAATCAACGAAAATGGACTTTGAGATATCCGTGGTAATTAAGTTCCTTACCAGAACTTTCTCGAAATCCAGCACATCTTTGTAGTCAGTAACAAATTCCCCCGTCCCCGGCTTCAGATAGTAGCGGGACCGAACAAAGTTCCTAACTTGCTCATCCGTGATTTTATGCCAAGGGTTCTCTTTCCCAAGTTTCGCAACCTCGGCATCCTCCTTGTCCCAAACAGGCTTTTTTCCTGCGTAACCGCCGCTTCCCAAATGGTGGTTGCCTAAGTTCATTGCCCGCATTTGCTTCCCCCACTCGGTCCATTTTTCAGCCTCCGGAGATGCCAAGGACAACTTCAATGGCTCGAACTCTTCTATGTCGATGTACGGCTCTTTGGCACTGATCTCTTCCCAGCTAAGACCCTTTTCAATCTTCGCCTTCACCCGGCCTCTCCAGCTGGTCAAACAATTGTTCATCTTCGTGATGGCGAAGCTGTCCACCTTTTTGTTTCCATCGTCCGGGAAAATGTATCGTTCGTGAAGCCTCTTGAGGAGTTGTGTGCACAAAGCCTCATTCTCCGCGCTCCTGAGGTCATACGTGTTGATCGACACGGTTTCCCGGAGGATGCACCCTAGTTGCATTCCGTACCCTTTTGCGACGCCCCATGGCTCCTGGGGTTGGCCACTTTTGGAGACCTTAGTGAACGTGTCGGTGACGGTGCCGACCGCTTGCGGTGTCCGCTCCTTCCTCTGCTTCTTAAGCTTCTTAACAGTCGGGTTACCACCACCGCCATCCGTGTGGTCGTCACCCCCGACATCCGTGTGGTCGCCGCCATCGGTGGTGGTGGTTGCGTCCCCATCTCCGTCGGTGTCCTCCGCATCCTCCATCTCCATCTCTAATTGGAAGTCACCATCGCCGTCACGAGCCAGTTCGGCGGCCTCCGCATCCCCCATCTCCGGGTTCACATCCCAGAATGACATGTTCTTTTCTCGTGCTTCTTCTTCGACGCTCATGTGCTTAGAAGGGCCGGGCGCGTCGGCCGACATAAGTTAGTACAACAAATATAAAAAAACAGCACTTAATTTAGTACTAAGATACCCCGGCCCATGCATTAGTCACAATACCCCATATGTCCCTTTTTTTAGCAAAGTCATGCCAAAATTCACGAAAAATTTCGGCATGACCTTTGCTAAAAAAGGGACATATGGAGTACCCGAATTTGCCGGAACGGAAGTTAATCGACGTTCCGGCAATCTCAAGGGCCTCACGGGGTACCTGCACAAGCATTTCTGAAATACTATCAACATCTCGACGACACGATGGTCGGAGCACAAACAACAACGACACGATGGTCGTGGACACACATATATCCATCAACACCATTCACAACACATCCATAATTTCTCACCACTTGTCGACGAGCTCCTCCGGTGGCGGCGGTGGCGGCGGGCTGCCGGCGGCGGTAGCGTCGAGGTCTCTCCTCTTCAAACTGCATAGTACATAAATCTAGGTTAAATGTTATTAAGAGTTTAAAACAGAACCTTTTCTTCAGTTTTCAGGTTTTTCAGAAAACAGATAAAACATAGCATCTTTGCCTACATGATTTAGTCTGCTATATTGTTTAGCTCTATAGGTTTATGAATCTATAGGTTTAGCTCTTTCTAATGATATGAAGTTTACAAATTTTGGTGGAGCAGATTTACCAGAATTTGCATGCAAAGGGGGCTAATCTACACAGTTTTTTATGACTTAGCAGTTTTTTCAGGTTTTTCAGAAAACAGATAAAACATAGCAAATTTGCCTACATGATTTAGTCTGCTATATTGTTCAATTTGGACAAACAATTCATGCCTATGAATCTATAGGTTTAGCTCTTTCTAATGATATGAAGTTTACAAATTTTGGTGGAGCAGATTTACCAGAATTTGCATGCAAAGGGGGCTAATCTACACAGTTTTTTCAGACTTGGCAGTTTTTTCAGGTTTTTCAGAAAACAGATAAAACATAGCAACTTTGCCTACATGATTTAGTCTGCTATATTGTTCAATTTGGACAAACAATTCATGCCTATGAATCTATAGGTTTAGCTCTTTCTAATGATATGAAGTTTACAAATTTTGGTGGAGCAGATTTACCAGAATTTGCATGCAAAGGGGGGTAATCTACACTGTTTTTCAGACTTGGCAGTTTCTTCAGGTTTTTCAGAAAACAGATAAAACATAGCATTTTTTCCTACATGATTTAGTCTGCTTTATTGTTTCATTTGGACAACCAATTCATGCCTATGAATCTATAGGTTTAGATCTTTATAATAATATGGAGTTTACAAATTTTGGTTGAGCAGATTTTCCATAATTTGCATGCAAAGGGGGCTAATCTACACTGTTCTTCAGACTTAGCAGCATGGCAGGGGAGGGGAGGGCAGGGGAGGGCATGGCAGGGGAGGGGAGAGGCCAGGCAGGGGAGGGGAGGGCTGTATGCTCTGGACTTTGGGCTGTCATGGGGGATGCATTAACACAAGCACCTAGTGTGCATGCTGGGAGGGGAGGGCAGGGGAGGGGAGGGGAGGGCAGGGGAGGGCAGGGGAGGGGAGGGGAGGGGAGGGGAGGGCTCGGGAGAGAAAGGGGAAGGGCAGCTAACCTCGGGGAGGGGCGGCGACGTCGAGGTGCCCCGCGCGGCGTCGAGGTGCTGTGGCAGGCCGGTTGGGCGCGCGCGGCGTCGAGGTCCTCCGCGCTCCGCCGGTCCAAGGGTGCAGGGGAGCAGGGCGTCGAAGGGCGCAGGGGCGGCCGGTGTCGGGGAGCTGTGGCGGCGTCGACGGCGAGGGGTGGAAGGGTGATCGCCGGCGAGAGGTGCAGGGTGTCGCGCGCGCGGGAAGTTAGAAGATTTGGGGAAGAAAGGGCGCAGCGCGGGGCAGGCCCACATGTAAGTGGAGGCACGATAATTCTGTGGCGCACCGAGGGTGGGGTGCGCCACAGAAACGTTCTATTCTGTGGCGCACGGTCTGGGGGGTGCGCCACAGAAATGTAAGATTCTGTGGCGCATCTGGTTGGTGGTGCGCCACAGAATTTACAAGGCTAAACAGTTAAAAGAACTTTGCCACTGTTAGTTGACAGAAACAACAAAGGATCCTAGTGGTGTGGTTCCATTAGACAAAATTGGGTTAACCTTGACAGCCAGGTTTGAATCCTGGCTGTCTCACTTTCTTTTTCTTTTTTTTTTCCTTTGAAATATTGTTGGTTAAGTTTGGTTACAAAATACAATGTCTCTTATGAGTTGGATTTGAGTTTTGCATTGGATATGAGTTTTACAAAATATTTTTGGTTACAAAATACAAAATACACATATTCATTGGATATGAGTTTTGCATTGGATCTCACACACAAATACACACATATTCATTGGATTTGAGTTTTGCAACACAAATACACACATATTCATTGGATTTGAGTTTTGCATTGTCTCACACACAACAATGTCTCTTATGCTTGCATTGTCTCTCTCTCTCACACACACATACAAATTAAATACACCAAAAAAGTCGCTTCTCCGTCTCGGTTTCGCGAGCTACTTTCTCTTCTTTCCCTTCTTCGCGGTTGAAAACTTTAGGCCGGTGACCTTGAGATTTCTTCGCGTGAACGGACAACCTTTAGTAGGTACGGAGGTCTTCCTTCTTTGTGTACTACTAGTAGGCATGTCGAAGAACTTGTCGAATTCCTCCTCGATCTTTGGCTCGTTGTCCAAGTCTTGCTCGGTGGCGCCTCCTTCCATTCCGATGATGCTCCTCTTGCCCCTCCTCACGACAACACGGCTAGGCTTTGACGTGTCGGTAATGAAAAAGCATTGCTCGACTTGGCTAGCGAGTACCCATGGCTCATTTTTCACGGAGGCGTTCTTCGATTTGGCATCGGGTATTACCATGGTGGTGAAATACCGGCCTTCTTTGACGACGTCCTTGGCCCATGTTACACGGAACATTGGCACCAACTCTCCACAGTAGTTGAGCTCCCATATGTCCTCAATCCTTCCGAAGTATCTTTCCTTGACAGTAGCCTCCTCATCGCCGTAGGATAGCATAGTTACTCCTGAGTTTTGATATTCTGACTTGTTGTCCTTTTCCTCGGTGTAGAATCTGTAGCCATTGATGTCGTATGCCTGATAGGTCTTTACGTTGTGCGAGGGACCCAGTGATAAGGAGAATATGAGTCTTTCATCTTCCATAGATGGTGCTTTCTTCTTTGCTAGCTCCAGTTGCTTTTGCTTGAACCAACGCGTGAAGGTAGAGTTGTGCGCTCTGGTTACGTCTCCCTTCCTCCTCGGTCGGCCCAGTTTGATGTAATGTTGCTCGAGTAAGCATTTGTGTTGTTCCACCCAAGTTTCGATCAACTGTAAGTGTTGTAGCGCAACCCGGTGAGCCCTGTCAAAGTCGTCCTTTTGACCCTGCATGCTGACAAAGGTTGTGCTACTGCCCTCTCGGTGACCATATCCATTGAGCCTGCCGAAGTGTTTCCTCGTGGGCAGACCAACATCCTGGTTCTCGGTGCTTAGATAATTCTGGCAGAAGGAGATGCACTCGTAGGTTAGAAAGCCCTTGGCTATGCTTGCGTCTGGATGGGACCTGTTGCGGACGTATCCTTTCATGACACCGTTCATCCTTTCGAATGGCATCATGTAGTGCATGAACGTTGGTCCGAGCTGCCTGATGTCATCAACGACATGCAGAAGGAGATGCACGCAGATATCGAAGAATGAGGGCGGAAAGTAAATCTCGAGCTCACATAGTATCAGCACGATCTCTTCCTGTAGCCGGTCGAGCTGCCTCACGCCGATCGTCTTCCTGTTGATGACGTCAAAAAAGTTGCAAAGAGCAAGCAGCGTATCACGGACATGCTCGTCCATTATCCCTCGAATCGCAATGGGAAGTATCTGCGTCATCAGCACGTGACAATCGTGAGACTTCATCCCGGTAAACCTCTTCTTCGTTGCGTCCATATATCTGCTTATCTTCCCCGCGTAACCATGAGGAAATTTGACTCCTACAAGACACCTGTAAAACTGCTCGAGCTCCTCCAGACTCATAGTGAAGCACGTAGCGGGAAGCACCACCGTGTTCCTCTTTAGCCTTTTGCGGTGACCTTGAGTCCCTTCAGTCTGATCATCATCACCATCGTCATCGTCATCACTATCGGGGGCCTGAAGATCTTTCCTGACACCAAGGCATTTCAGATCGTATCTTGCTTTCGTCCCATCCTTGGTCTTTTCCGGCATGTTGGAAAGAGTGCCAAGCAGACTCTCGGTGACATTCTTCGTAATGTGCATCATATCGAGGCTATGTGGTGTCTTGAGGACCTTCCAGTACGGCAAGTCGTGGAAAACAGACCTCGCTTTCCATACACCCAGCAGCGGATCTACCTTCGGTCATTTCTTTCCCGGCGCGGGGCACTCCTCCCAATTTCTCAACATCTCGTCGATTTCTGTGCCGCTCCTTGGGCTCGGGGCCCCGTCGAGCTCGTCTTTACCATTGAACAGGTCACCGCGTTTTCTCCACGGGTGATCCATGCGAAGCCACCTTCGAGCCCCTGGGTACACAGTTTTCGAAGACCCGGGATTCCTTGGTAGCTGGAGATGCGGGGTCCTATCCATGCACCTGACACATGCACAGAATCCGTGGCCTACCTGGCCAGATACATATGCGCAACCAGGATAGTCCTGCACCGTCGTGAGCAACGCGGCTCTCATGGGGAAATAATCTCCAGTGTAGGCATCCCACGTACGGACTGGCGTCGCCCACAACGTGGCTAACTCCTCTTTCAACAGCGCGAGATACGTATGTATGTGGACACCTGCTTGTTTCGGCCCCTGAATGAGAATACTCATGTGTATATACCTTTGCTTCGTGCACAACCACGGGGGAAGGTTGTAAGGCCATACAAACACGGGCCAGGTGCTATGCGTGCTACTCTGGTTACCGAACGGATTGAGTCCATCGGTGCTCATACCGAGCCTGACGTTCCTTGCATCGCCTCCGAAATTGGCGACGGCGTCCAACTCTTGCCACTGGCTAGCGTCTGAAGGGTGTGTAAGGATCCTGCCCTTCTCCGGATCTTCTTCGGGCTTCTCTCTTTCCGCGTGCCATTGCATGAGCTTTGCTTCCTTAGGGTCCACGAAGTACCGCTGCAGACGGGGAGTGATATAAAAATACCATACCACTTTTTGAGGAACTTTCTTCCCACGGCTCTTGTACCGTCCTTGGCCGCACACCGGACATGTGGTTCGGTCCGCGTACTCGCCCCGATAAATTGCGCAATCATTGACGCAGGCGTGGTATTTAATGTGTTGTAGGTCAAGAGGGCAAACAACTTTCTTGGCCTCCTCGATACTAGTTGGCAATGTGTTCCCCTCGGGAAGACACTCGTGGAAGAATTGCATGTTCTTGTTGAAGCTCGCATCGGTCCATTTGTTCTCCGACTTCATCTCCAGAGCATCAAGCGTTACTTGCAAGCGCGTATCCTGTGGCCGACACCCAGGATACAACGGAGTATTCCCGTCTATCTCCATTTGCGCCAGCTTGGCTTTCTCTCTAACGGTGTTCGCGTTCTTGAGGAGGAGTTCTCGAACATGAGAATCCATCAAGGCTGACATTAGCGAGCTCTGCGGCGTGTTAACGTCTTCTCCACCACAATCATGACCATGTATGTCGGCATCTCTGTCGTCACGATCATCTTGCCCGCCCTCATCTTCAGGCACAACATTTGCTGTCGGCGCTTGGTTGAAGCCTTCCATGAAACCGCTCCTGAGCAGGTGTTCCTCCAATTGTCCGGAATCAGGGTCGATCCATCTCACAATTTTGCAACTTCGACATGGACATCGTATCTGGCGCCCGTTGCACCGTCTCATTTCCGCCTTCGCTTCTTCCTTGTAGTTGTCCATTCGACCGGAGCTCATCTTGATGACCATGGTCGCCTACGCGGTATACATATAGAGTATGTGTTATTAATTAGAATTAAGTAATCGCAACATGCTCACACACATACAAGCTTCTCATGCGGGAAGTCGAAAAGTCGGAAATGTTCGACGGAAAAATTCGGCATGACTTCCCTAAAAGTAGGAAATATGGTTGGTGCAAAAATTCACCGAAATGGAAATGAATCAACATTTCGGCAAACATCCATGCACCACGCCGGCGCAAGCTACAACATGCAAAGATTCAATCAAACCACACACACAAGTTTCATGCATATACGTGTAAATCGCCCGCCGACAAGTTTCTCATGCCTTCAACAAACATCCATACACCAATACCCACCTTGTAGATCTAGATCCGTTGCCAAGACGTGACCGTGATCGATGAGAGAGAGTGTGTGGTGATGGAGAGAAAATAGTGGACAAAAAGAGAGGAGGAGAATATATATGGAGACTCTCCCCAAGCCCTCACCAATTATATATCAAATTGTGGTAGGTTTAATAACAAATAATGGAGAATAGGATGGTCAAAATGGCATGGGAGAGAGAAGGAGCTCGGGTAAGATGGGAGGAAGAAGAAGGGGTCACATGGGGAAAGGTGGTCTACCACTTTTTTGTAGTTCTGGACGCCAACATTCTGTGGCGCATGGAACGCGATGCGCCACAGAAAGCTGATATTCTGTGGCGCACCGCGGCTGGTGCGCCACAGAAAGTCATCTTTCTGTGGCGCATCTCATACCATGCGCCACAGAAATCTGAGTTTCTGTTGCGCACCAGCCGTGGTGCGCCACAGAAAAATCCCAGATGGACCCTGGCCCAATGATTGAAGGTGGGACCCACCAAAATTCTGTGGCGCACGGATTCTGTGGCGCATGATGGTCCGTGCGCCACAGAAGTCCCTCTTTCTGTGGTGCATGGTGGGCGATGCGCCACAGAAGTCAGTCTTTCTGTGGCACATGGACAAAAGATGCGCCACAGAAAGTCAAAAACTTCAGTGGCGCATCGGCTTCCATGCGCCACAGAATAAATTATGTGGCGCACTAATTAAGAGTGCGCCACAGAATGCCAACCTCCCTATAACCCTTTTCCTAGTAGTGATGTCAGTGACTCAAAGGATTGTGTGATCTCGTGACTTTTTTTTTCTTTCGGTTGCTCCATTACATGAAGGCTGGGCGATGAAGGACAGGTCCACCATGTCAGCGACTCAAAAGATTGTGGGATCTCGTGATCGATTATAACTGACTCTTTTTCTTTGGTTGCTCCGTTACCTGAAGGCTGGGCGATGAAGGACGGGTCCACCATGACAGTGACTCAAAGGATTGTGTGATCTCGTGACTTTTTTCTTTCGGTTGTTCCGTTAAATGAAGGCTGGGCGATGAAGGACAGGTCCACCATGTCAGCAACTCAAAGGATTGTGGGATCTCGTGATCGATTCTAACTGACACTTTTCTTTCGATTGCTCCATTACATGAATGCCAGGCGATGAAGGACAGGTCCACCATGTCGTCAACTCAAAGGATTGTGGGATCTCGTGATCGATTCTAACTGACTCATTTTCTTTGGTTGCTCCGTTACCTGAAGGATAGGCGATGCAGTTCAAACCAGTCGGGTCCACCATGTCGATGACTCACAGGATTGTGTTATGCTCATGACTTTTTTCTTTTGGTTGCTCTTTTACCTCAAGGCTGGGCGATGAAGGACGGGTCCACCGTGTCAGCGAATCAAAGGATTGTGTGGTCTCGTGATTGATTCTAACTGACTTTTTTTCTTCGGTTGCTCCGTTACATCAAGGATGGACTATTCAGTTCCAACCGGTCTGGTCCACCATGTCGGTGACTCAAAGGATTTGTGTGATGCTCGTGAGTTTTTTTTCCCGTTGCTCCATTACGTGAAGGTTGTGCGATGCAGGTCGGTCCACCATAAAGGTTCGTGTGATCTCATAATCAATTCTTTGGTAATGTTTTTCTTCGGTTGCTCCGTTACATGAATTATAGCTGACTTTTTTTCCGGTTGCTCCTGTTACTTGGCTGTCAGCATCTCTATATAGAAAACGTGTCCTAGCTAGCTAGGTTGCCTCTTAAAAAATGACTGAATAGAACATCGAACACAAGACCAACCAACAGTTGGTTCAACTGTGCTGTGCTACTGTGCTAGGACATCTGGTTACGCCAAATACATATAACTAGCAGGGTGACCCGCGCATTTTCGCGGCTAGATATTATTATCCTTACAAATATATGGGTTTTGCAATATTTCACCAAAAGTATATTTACGATGTTGGAATGCTATAGATAGAGAAAATTACTATCTGTTTAATTCGCCTCTACATGCATTATTCCTGACTATAGTTTCTATTTTTCTAAATTTGCTTGTAAGAATTTTGGCGTGCAAAAAGATTGAATGCATGTAGTTAGGAAAGATTGAAAGCATGTAGGCTGCCATCATATCAACTATAGATTACGTTATTATGAATAACATGGACCTTCTCCTTTTTGCGCTCTTCCCATGTCCTTACTATCTACCTTATCTTTGATAATTTCTTAAGAAGTTTAAATCCAAATATGTGTGCCTTCAAAATGGTGTCATCTTTCTGCAGCCACCTCCGTTGACATGGAAAATATTTATTACATGATATGTAAAGTTTCTTACCGGAGGCACTTCATGATGCGATCTTACTTAACATCTCAATCTACAAATCTCTCTCTCTCTCTCTCCTATGAATTTTATTTTTGCGGAGATAATTTTACTTTGATGCACTTCAATTCGTGGACATTGGAATCGACCTATCGATTAACTGATATGTCTTTTATTTCCCATTTAGGAATTTATACATGTCCGTACTATTTCATTCCTTCTAGCATAAAACTTCTCTGCCACTTTCGATGGGGGTAAACTTCCTGATATACTGCTAATTTACATTTCCAATTATTGCAACTTTTATTTTTAATATTCGTAGAAATTAAGTTATTTAGTACTTCATATGGTTTACCTATCATTTCTATGTATAAAATATTTTATGAATTGTCGCCAACTCTTTAAATATTTTTAGAAATTAAGTTATTTAGTACTTCATATGGTTTACCTATCATTTCAAGAATATTACTCTATTTATCAAATCATATATTATGTAATCGAGATATTTTCTAATCGTGGCCAAATCTTAGGTAAATACTTTTTAGCTATTCATGTAATTCATATGAAGCACACGTAAACAATCTATTTGCTAGTTTATGTATCGGTATTCCAAGTTTGGTATATGAAAATTATGTTTACCCACCTTTTAACTTAAAATGAAGTTAACGGATCAAGCTTTATTGACTTCAGTTGTAATTCATATGAAATTATTTGGTTAATCTTTTATTCCGAAATTCATAGATAAGAAAACTGAGTAATAGATGTCTTGTCCTTACCTCCTATCCAACCATGCTTTGTGTGAATTTATTCAATGCCATCGGCATGCCTGTTACTCTCTCTTTTATACGATTCATCTCCGGCCTCTTGGATGTACTTCCTTATATATCTTCATCAAATTGTATGGATGCACGATACAAACCACGTCTTGGTTGAAGAAGAGAACATACCATGTTTGATTCAACTTGATGAATGCAACAGTCCGTCAGAACATTAATTCGAGTATGGAATTGGACCTTAAAAGACATGATCGTGATGCAATAAAACGTATGGATACCGTGAGAGAGTGGCGGGTCGCCAAATCTGTTGTTGCGTCGTTGCCAATGGTCCAAACCACCTCCAGATCCTTCAGCGACATTGCTTCTCGCCATATCGATGTCGATCTTGTGTTGTTGTAGACTATCTCGACGGCGGATGTAACCATCTAAACTTGTGTCTTTCATCATTGGCAGGCCACAGTAATCAACCGGCAACCGCCAAGACTCCAGATCTACGACTCCGTGGAAGATGTGCAAAACCTGCAAACGTCACTAGTAGAAAAATGACCTTTGGTCCAGAGCCAGATTCGGATCTAGTCCCGGGTGTCTTTTGGACCGGGACTAGACACTAGTAGAAAAAGGCCCATCTGTCCCGGTTCTAAAGGACCTTTGGTCCCGGTTTTACAACCGAGACTAAAGGGTCGGGACAAAGGGGGGGGGTGCCTTTCGTCCCGGTTGTTTACGAACCGGGACAGATGGGCCTCCACGTGGGGGGGGGGGGGGGGGGGCTGCCGAGCTCCTGGCGGGAACCCTTTGGTCCCGGTTGGTAATACCAACCGGGACCAAAGGTTTCAGCATTATGTTTTGTTCTAATTTATTTTTTAGGGGTTTCGTTTTTTGTTTTCCGATTAATTATTTTTTACGAAGATCACGTTGCGCAGACAATCATACACATAAATTATACAATACACCGAGTTCACGTTTGATTCATACATACAAACATAAGCCCACACGTCGAGATCACGTTCAAGTTACTACACCGACATCACGTTTCTCACACGTCGAGATCACGTCAATTACATTGGAGGCAAAAAATAATTGCTTTTGTGATAAAATTCTCCAGTTTTCTTCAGGACCTCCGAGTTCAAAAATCCCGCCAATTCCTCTTGAATTGCTTTTAGGCGCTTCGCTGGTATGAGCTGGTCCCGCATTCGATCCATCTAGATCAATATGAATATGTGAGTTGTTTATAACTGTATATATGAAATCATAATAAAATAATTTATGAATGGAACTCAACACAATATGGTAATCAAAAATTGCGAAGAGTGTATACATGCATAAGCTGTTCTTTGTTCTCTATTCCGCTCACTGACAAAAGAGCGCATGTACTCAAAAACGTAGTATGCACATAAATTTGTCCCCTGTTGCTGCCTCTGACACCACTTTACAGAAAATAGAATTTAATCAAATAATAATCAAGCATGATAATGGTATTGAAACTACAATTAAAGAGTTGTGCGGATCTATATATATAGTACTACTTACCTTGGTGGTATAAAAATACAACTTCGGTTTCCATTCCCCTGGAACCTTCACGATGAACCATTTCCAAACCCTGCCCGCCAAAAGAAAATGATTAAAGGAGTTATTAATTACTTGATATCAGAAAATGAATGAAAGAGGTCGATATAGAGCGATAATGATTAAAATTACCTCTGGAGCATATCTTGCAAGCTTTGGTACTCTTCCATGTTTTTCCTTAACGAGTCCATGACTTGAACGACTCCTTGGTCAACTCTAATGATTAGCAGAATCCAGTGGGAACTGCGCACGTTTATATGTCCATGACTCATCGATTACATTAAACATCGAGTAAGCAAAATAGAATGTGTAGAAGGTACAGTAACACTCACTGGAAGACGTAAGGAAAAAGCATTTCTGCGCAAGTATTTAGTTTCACTAACCACCGGAACAAGTTATTCTCTGTGTCCTCGGGATGGTTATTTACGGTCACTTCATTAATATAATATGGGTCAATGAACCTGATGTCATAGATGCGGCGTTCCCTGCATTCGACAATCTTCATTCTACAGTACAAAAGAATGTAGTGAGATAATTACAGGCAATGAACGAGCAGAGCTAGAGACTTAATTAAATTGCAGAAATAAATCACTTACAAACAATAGCAACTGACGAGGGATTTGTCGAGGGAGTCTTGATTGAATAACTGAAAAATTTCAGAAAACGGAATATACATCGCGTCATCCGTGAAGTAATGCTCTTTCTTATATGACACCCAGAAGATATCATGCCCGGCCGCTACGGCTTTCTCGTACCACAGATGCAATCGACGCAATTGTGTTGTTAGAGAATTGACCTCCTCAGGTCTGACCAGGGACTTCCCGTAGACATATGTCCATGCATACTGATACTTCTGGGGGCCGCCTATGGTGCCAGTGTCGTGGTGAACTTTCTTATCGGATATCACCTTCAGCGGGGAGATCGACTGTTTTGCCTGTTCTCCGAGCTGGGCCACGTGTTTCCCGCATTTTGCCGCCTTGAACCGCTCCTTCTTTAGGCGATCTGCCGCCTCCTTCTCCTCCTGCATCCGCTGCCTCTTTAGGCGATAGGCAGCCTCCTTCTCCTCCTCCTCTTGACTAATTGTCTTCTCCAAAACACGATCATAGTCATCTCGCAATTTAGGCGGCTCTGGCTGGGGACCCGTTAGATTTTTTATAAATTTCTCAACTTTTTCTGCTGGTATTATCTCTTTAGGCGGGGGCCATTTCGGAACTAATTGTTGGGCCACATCGGCACGCACCGACTCCTCGAGTTCCTCTGGAGTTTTGTCGTACGGTATCTTTGGAAGAGACTTTAGCAACTCGCGTTCCGCTCGAGTTAACTTATCTTCACGCGTCGACGTGAAGGATAGTTTCCGCTTTGACGAGAAGGTCTTAACAAGGGGCGGAATCAACGGACGGGACGTCGCGGGCGATGGACTCGCGACGGATGGGGCATCGAGGGATGGATCTTGATGTGGGGAGGATGGATCTTGTGGGGGTGGATCTTCATGAGGTGGGGGGATGGATCTTTAGGTGGGGGGATGGATCTTGAGGTGGGGGGGATGGATCTTGAGGTGGGGGGGGATGGATCTTGAGGTGGGGGAGATGGATCTTGAGGTGGGGGGATGGATCTTTAGGTGGGGGTCTGCTACTCGGAGGAGTCAAGTTTGGAAACACGGTGTTTTTCTTGTTCCAGAGAGCGATACCCTTCTTGACTTCTCCCAGTGTCTTCTCGCCGTCACCTCCAGGAATGTCAAGTTCCAGATTAGCATATAACGGCACAACTTCATCCACCCCGACACGAGCATAGCCAGGTGGAATCCCTCCGAGATGGTAGCTTGCTCCAGCTGGATTAGGTAAAGCATAGCCGACCGCCACCTTGAAGGACATGTTCTTCATTGACATGTGTAGCTCACAGTCTGTCTTCTTCGTGATATCATCCACAGGGTAGTGAGCCGCCGGCGGTTGGAATTCAGAATTTTCTACATGCGTGGAACCCACGCTGCTTTTCCGCTGATCAGATGGGGCGGCTTCGACATGACGTTCTAGTTGCAGCTGAGATGCCTTTTGCTTACTAATTGAGTCTAGTTGCTCCTGCTGCTGCTGCACCTTGCGTTCCAGTGCTGATAACCGGTCAGACTCTTGCTTCTTTTTTCTCTGACGTCTTCTATAAGTATGAGCGTCTTCCGGAAAACCTTGCTTCAAGGTGACACCGGCTCCATAGCCTCGTAATCGTCCAACGTGTTCAGGATTCCCGAGTGCTAGTGACAGCTCGTCATTCTCTCTGTCGACCACGTACTCTCCCCTTCAAACTTTATCTATTGCGTCCACGAGTTGTTTGGTTATATACTCAATTTTTTCCTTCCATTTTCCCTGAGCAACAATCAACCCTGTCTGTGGGTCCAACCCTGCCCCATGCGCGAACAACCAAAACTTGGACCTCTCGGGCCAGTCCGCTGTCTGTGGAATGATCCCGTTATCAAGCAGTCGTGCTTCAAAGGCTTCCCACTTAGGCACGGCAGCCCTGTAGCCACCTGCCCCCAAACGGTGGTGATATTCCTTCTTCGCAGCATTTAACTTATTTTTAACCGATCGGGCCACAGCGGCCTCCGATTTTCTTTGCTCCACAAATGTGGGCCACTGCTGTTGTATCTTCACTAGTGGTCCAGTGAAATCTGGATCTTTCTCCTCCGCCTTTAGATAAGCTTTACATAAGTTTTTCATCCAGGTACGGAATTGTTCGGCCATCTTACTAAGAGACCACTCCTTCACTTTTGTCTTCAAGTGCTCGGGTAGATCTGGCGGTAGGCTGACCTTTGTCAAGAGCGTGTCCCAACACAATTTTTTAGTCTCTCGTCGACATAAGTAGTTGGGTTGTTTTCATCCTTCGGCTGAATCCATTCTTCAAGGTTGATCGGGACAATGTCCCTAACAATAACCCCGCATTGATTAATGTATTTGCGGCGGCAATCTATGGGTTCCAAAGGTTCACCACTAGCACTAACTTGGTCGATCACTATCCTACGACCCTCCTTCAACGGCTTCGTCGGGCCTCGTTTCGGCAATGCGCTAGATGCGGATGATCCGGAGGGCTAAAAGAAAAAAATGGTTCATTAATAATAGCAATACAACTCAAATAATACATCTAGTGTGACCGATGTACAGAGGCTTAATATACCTCGCCAGAGTTTGTTAAGGGCACTTCCCCCTCTCTACCATTTTCTTCTTCCTGAACCCCCTCACCGGAATCGTTCAGAAATTGGGAGCCGTAATCTTCTGCGGTTACGGCATCTTCTTCACCGACAGGCGCGGCCGCACGTCCTGCTATAATTTGGAGCATTTGCATTTCGCACTTCTCGTCTCTGCCGAAGACGTCCGGAAAATTTGGATCCATCTAGATACATCCGTGAATAAACAATCAACACATGTCGAGGGCTTAGATACAACAAATATAGAGAGAATATAACGCTATCCGACATGATTTTTATCCGTGAAAATTGCATCGGTATCAGGAAGGTTTGATCCTCAGGTATAAATAAGAATCTAAATTTGCGTCCGTCGTCGAAAAAATAACTAAAACTACTTCTATTGGATTTTACTTCTATTTGCTCTAACAAATTTACCTAACACTATACATGCATTTAAATTTACCTAACACTAATTTAAATTTACTATACAAATAACTAAAATTCCTATGCCGGGCATATATAGTACTATACAATTTACTATACAAATAACTAAAATTCCTATGCCGGGCATCTACAAAATTCCTATGCCACGAACTTTGCAACTTTGCATGTTTTTAACACGTTATATACTCTCTACTGTTCAGCATAATTTTCGGACCTTTTTACTTTTCTTTTCAACAGATACATCCTTTTTTCTTCAGTATATCGGGGAAATTGAGTTCTTCATTCAGTAAAACCAAGAAATTAAGTAGAGGGAGATAATGATTCAATTCAGTAGCGTTCGATAAACAACAACCATAGTTTGATATCGTTGATTGATCGATCGAGTTACCTGGCGAGGAGGGAGAGAGGGCGGCCGGCGAGGAGGGAGGAGCTCGGGGCGGTCGATCGGCTCGGACGGCGGGGTCGGGCGGCCGCCGCGGAGGAGATCGGGGCGGCCGGCGAGGAGGAGACCGGGCGGGCTCTCGGCGCGGCCGTTGGACGTACGTCGACGGCGCGCGGCGCGGGCGTTGGACGGCATGGCACGGGCGCGGACGGCGTGGGCGCGGCGCGGGCGCGGGAGCGGACGGCGTTGGGCGGCATGGGCGCGGCGCGGGCGGGCGGGGTGACGGCGGCGACAGAGGCGGCTTCGAAAGAAACGGGGCGAAACTTGTGAAATTTTGGGGCGGAAGGAACCAAATCGACGCGGAACGAACCTTTGGTCCCGGTTCCAGCCACGAACCGGGACCAAAGACCCTTTGGTCGCGGTTGGTAACACCAACCGGGACCAAAGGTCTGTCCGGGCCACGAAATATTGCGCGCGAAGCCCAGCGGGCCTTTGGTCCCGGTTGGTGTTATGAACCGGGACCAATGGTCTTTTTTTCTATTTTCTTTTTTGTTTCTTTTATATACTTTGATTTACATGCTTTTGGAATTGTTTTTTCTAGTTTATTTTAAAATGTTCCAATATTTAAAAAATGTTCCAATATTTGAAATTCATTATCTTTTTATTATTTATTTTTCTATTTTCTTTTTATTATTATTTTTATAGTTTCTTTTATTATTTAGAAGATCATATATTTTTCTAGTTTCTTTTAAAATGTCCCAATATTTGAAAATCATTATATTTTATTATTTATTTTTATAGTTTCTTTTATTATTTCGAAAATCATATCTTTTTCTAGTTTCTTTTAAATGTTCCAATATTTTTATAGTTTATTTTATTATTTAGAAAATCATATCTTTTTCTAGCTAGCACACGGTGCATTTGACCATTCATTAATGAAACTTATAAATTCAATATCTTTTCATCTGTTTATCAGAAAAATGCAATTAAAATATCAAAATTTTAATAAAAATGTAATCTATCTATTTATATAATTTATATATATTCATTTAATTTATATCTATTGAATTAATTCATATCTATTTTTGCCATATTATTGAATCTCACTAAACTTTCAACATGAAAAGTGTTTAAATTTGAGATCCGACGGTGCACACGGACCGTGTGTTTCCTTTGAGCGCTTGTGAGCCGTTGGATCGGAAGCATACGGATCGTGTGTTTCTTTAGAGCGCTTGTGAGCCGTTCGATCATAAGCACACGGGTCGTGTGTTTCCTTCGAGCGCTTGTGAGCCGTTGGATCAGAAGCACACGGATCGTGTGTTTCCTTCGAGCGCTTGTGAGCCGTTGGATCAGAAGCACACATATCAACGTTCCTTTAGTCCCGGTTCCAGCTACCAACCGGGACTAAAAAGGTGAAGAGTTGCCAGATATAAATATCCAACCGGAGGGAGTCACTCGGAGAGGCATGTCTATATATAAGAGAGCCATCAACTGTGATGATATGTAAAACTTTTGGGAACCAGCGGCAAGGGCTTCTTTGATGATCTGGTATATCCCCAACACTTGTTGGGACGGTTGCAGATCATCAGAGAAGTCTTGCCGCTGCTTGGATTGAATGCCCGTCTAGAAATCATTCAGTTCATCGACCGAATACAAATCAAACGGTTTCACCTGCATACGCCCTACGGTGCATTTGATATGCGGGCACTCTCTAGCCACAGTAGGGTTGTATGCAGGTGATACCGTGTGTTTTGTTCTATCTAGGAATCCTTCAGTTCATCGACCGAATACAGCCCAACGGTGCATTTGATATGCAGGCACTCACGAGCCACCGTTGGGCTGTATGACGGGAAACCGTGTGCATTTTATAAAAGGTTTAATACATTATTACACATCACCACCAACATCCCTATCTAGTGTGTGTCCCTTTCTTCTTCGTGTGTGTCCCTTTCTTCTGATTGCGCCGCAACCATGGACAATCTTCATCATTCAACGTGATGGTTGGGTCAGTTTCACCGTGAAGGGGGGAATTTCATGAAAATTATTGTAATCTTCCAACATGTCCGTCTTGTCCTCCACTCCTACGATGTTTCTTTTTCCTGAAAGAACTATGTGGTGCTTTGGCTCATCATATGATGTATTCGCTTGCTTATCTTTTCTTTTTTTTCGGTTTGGAAGACATGTCCTTCACATAGAAAACCTGAGCCACATCATTGGCTAGGACGAATGGTTCGGTGTCGTACCCAAGATTTTTGACATCCACCGTAGTCATTCCGTACTTCGGGTCTACATTTACCCCGCCTTCCAGGTTGAACCATTTGCACCTGAACAAAGGTACCTGGAAAGAAGGTCCATAGTCAAGTTCCCATATCTGCTCTATGTAAACATAATATGTGTCCTTCTTCCCATTATTGTTTGTTGCATCAAAGCGGACACCACTGTTTTGGTTGGTGCTCTTTTTATCTTGGTCGGTCGTGTAAAATGTATTCCCACTTATCTCGTACCCTTGAAAAGTCAATATAGTCGACGATGGTGCTTTGGCCAACAAGTATAACTGTTCTTCAACAGTGTTGTCATTAATGAGACGTGTTTGCAACCACCCGCTGAAAGTCTTCTTGTGTTCTCTTTCAATCGATTCTCCAGGCTGCTCCAGGCATTTAGAGCGTAAAATATTCATGTGTTCCTGGATATACGGAGCCACCAAGATGAAATTATGTAGAACTGTGTAGTGTGCTTGATTGAAAGAATCCCAGTCCTTACACATTATTGCTTTCTTTCCTAGCGTGCCTATTCCACGCAGTCTCCCCTCATAGCGCGATTGATGAACACCGATCGGCTTAAGGTCAGGAATAAAGTCAACACAAAACTCAATTACCTCCTCTGTTCCATAGCCCTTGGAGATGCTTCCTTCGGGCCTAGCACGGTTATGTACGTATTTCTTTAAGACTCCCATGAACCTCTCAAAGGGGAACATGTTGTGTAGAAATACAGGACTGAGAACGTTAATCTCTTCGACTAGGTGAACTATGAGGTGCGTCATAATATTGAAGAAGGATTGTGGGAACACCAACTCGAAGCTGACAAGACATTGGACCACCTCCCTCTGTAAACCTGGTAGAGTTAATGGATTGATCACCTTCTGAGAAATTGCATTGAGAAATGCACATAGCTTCACAATGGGTACTCGAACATTTTCCGGTAGAAGCCCCCTCAATGCAATCGGAAGTAATTGTGTCATAATCACGTGGCAGTCATGAGACTTTAGGTTCTGGAACTTTTTCTCTGCCATGTTTATTATTCCATTTATATTCGACGAGAAACCAGACGTGACCTTGATACTGCTCAGGACTTCAGAAAAGATCTCCTTCTCTTCTTTGGTAAGAGCGTAGCTGGCAAGACCTTGATACTTATCTGGATTCAGGTGGTCGTCTCGTTCGTGCATACGTTGGTGGTCCTGCCGTGATTCCGGTGTATCTTTCGTTTTCCCATACACGCCCAAGAAGTTTAGTAGGTTCACGCACAGATTTTTCGTCACGTGCATCACGTCGATTGCAGAGCGAACCTCCAGTATTTTCCAATAGGGTAGCTCCCAAAATATAGAGCACTTCTTCCACATGGGTACGTGTCCATCAGCGTCATTCGAAACAGATAGACTGCCAGGACCCTTTCCAAAGATTACTTTTAAGTCCTTGACCATGTCATATATAACATCACCATTAGGTAATTAGGATTCGTCCGATGATCTGGCTCACCTTTGAAATGCTTGCCTTTCTTTCTTACGGCATGCCCTTTTGTAAGAAATCGCCGATCCCCAGGTACACATTCTTGTTTCCCAAATGTATACTTTCAGTCTCACCGAAACAGTGCGTGCATGCATTGTATCCCTTGTTTGACTGTCATGAAATGTTACTAAGAGCAGGCCAATCATTGATGGTTACAAATAGCAACGCTCGTAGGTCAAATTCCTTTTGTTCGTGCTCATCCCACATAGGTACACCTTCGTCACGCCACAACTGTAAAAGTTTTTCAACCAATGGCCTCAGGTACACATCAATGTCGTTGCCGGGTTGCTTCGGGCCTTGGATGAGCACTGCCATCATAATGAACTTCCGCTTCATGCACAACCAAGGAGGAAGGTTATAGATACACAGAGTCACATGCCAGGTGCTATGACTGGAGCTTTGCTCCCCGAAAGGATTAAAGCCATCTGTATTTAGCCCAAATCTTAAGTTCCTTGCGTCAGCTGCAAATTTCGGGAACTCCCTGTCGATTTTTCTCCACTGCGACCCATCGGCGGGGTGTCTCAGCATCAGGTCTTTCTTACGGTCTTCTTTGTGCCATCGTAACAACTTTGCATGCTCTTTGTTTTGGAACAAACGTTTCAACCGTGGTATTATAGGAGCATACCACATCACCTTGGCAGGAACCCTCTTCCTGGGGCACGGCTCACCCTCAACATCACCAGGGTCATCTCGCCTTATCTTATACCGCAATGCACCGCATACCGGGCATGCATTCAAATTCTCGTACTCCTCACCACGGTAGAGGATGCAGTCATTGATGCATGCATGTATCTTCTGCACCTCTAATCCTAGAGGGCAGACAACCTTCTTTGCTTCGTACGTACTGGGGGGTAATAGGTTATCCCTTGGAAGCATCTTCTTTATTATTTTTAGCAATTTTTCAAATCCCTTGTCAGATGTACCATTCTCTGCCTTCCATTGCAGCAATTCCAGTGTGGTACCAAGCTTTTTCTGGCCATCTTCGCAAGTTGGGTACAACAATTTCTTGTGATCCACTAACATGCTCTCCAACTTCAACCTCTCGTTTTCACTTCCGCTGTTTATCTGTGCATCAAGAATGGCCCGACCAAAATCATCATCGTGCTCATCAACAATGGGCTCTTCTTCAGCTTCGTCTTCCCCCATTGTAGTATCACCGTCTTCGGTGAACGTAGGATAGTTGTCATTATCCTCTTCTTCTTCATTTTCTTCCATTATAACCCCTCTTTCTCCGTGCTTGGTCCAACAATTATAACCGGACATGAAACCAGACTGCAACAGGTGGACGTGAATGGTTTTTGAGGTAGAGTAATCCTGCGTATTCTTGCAGACGCTACATGGACAAGAAATAAAACCATTCGACGGCTTGTTTTTCTCAGCCACACGGAGAAAACTATGCATGCCATTAATATAGTCGGGACATCGTCGGTCACTGTACATCCATTGCCGGCTCATCTGCATTATATAAACTAATCATTAACCCGTGCTTCTGCACGGGCTAGCTATTTTGCAAACTTCCTACTATCGCACTCTAAAAAATCTTCCTACTAATACAGAATAAATATAAATATTTTATATTATATCATTTTCTCTGAAAAAAAGTAGAAAATAGAAATATGAAATATTTATAATGACGCACAGAATAATGTGTAGATGACGTATAAGATTTTCTTAACTCCTATTAGACATGAGGAAAGAGTACACATCTATAGTATTAGTTAGTAAGTTATCAAATGGCCGATTAAGTAACTAATATATTATAGCTTTATATACTTTCTGTAATGGACCAATATTATAACTTGTAGGTATTGTTTTACTATTCGAGTCTGACGTCCTGCGTGAAACAAACTATTTGCAAAATGTATGTGAATCAATATTGGAGTATGAGAGTTCAGATGGACTTTGTTTCCTACACGCTGTAATCCAGTAAACCCGGTCATCCCTACAAATAGATGTTTTCAGATTATCTTTTAATGTAAGTTGTAATCCATTAATCCAAGCCAACACCACTAATTTTTATGCATTTCGACTGAAGTTGGATTTGAACTACATATTCACTAAGCATGCCATATTTCCTAGATTTTGCGTATGGCTTTCTTATTGCAGAAATTAACATTCTTAGAGAGATCCTCTATAAAGTACAACAAATATGAGAAGCAAAAAAAGAAAAGGAAAATATAGAAAAACTACATGCCAGTTAATCAACTAACCTAAATATCAGATAGTACTACAAAGTAAAAGTGCCTAGACTTATTTATCCTGTTGTATAACATAACTATACATGGCAGTACTACAAAAAAATCTCTATAAAATAAAAACCTCAAATGCTAGCATAGCATATAATATGTTTTTAGACTTGATTATCCTGTTCTATAACATAACTAAAGACACGAATAATAATTAAGGGATCAAATTTACCATGCTCTTAGGTCCATCAATGGAGTATATGAATTGAATATTACCTAATAGTAAAGGACATTAACAGTTCCTAGATGAGAAATAGTTGGTTATATAGTATATAAATCTAAGATCTACTCCCTTTGTTGCTAACTATTCTAACAGTTCAATTTAAATTGCAGACCATCTTATATTTAGAGACAGAGGGGGTACACGGTAAAGCATTTAACAACATACATCGTGGTATACCTTGCTTTCATCCATTCTCAGAACTTTGGAATATACCACTATATATTTATTTTTACAATTCAAATAGCCAATATTAGCCCAGACACAGTATAATTTGGATTAGCTCGATACAACCAAATTCGTGTTAGTGAGTTATTAGTTAAATGGCTAGATGTAAACTAAAACAATAAAGCACAAAGCAAACTATACCTTGCTATCGGATTCGCCATCCTTGCTCATGCATCCTCGGTTGGCACATGCTCGATCGATATGCCGACTCAGCTCTCAAGTGAGAACTGGACATCAAACTCGTCAATTTTTACATTATTAAATTTATAGATGCAAACTAAAACAATTAATCAAGATGCAAAATATGCATGCATGAAACACATATCGATCTGATATCGTGACATTTCATCGTCTCCTACATCCAGTGTTGAGAAACACTCGACGCACCCAATACTTCCGGCAAGGTGCACTTGCAAGAACTGGTTCGATGCACACCACTGGGGAACACCACTGACTTGTGGTGGCTAGATTGATAAATTAATCGATCTGATCCACCTGTACGAAGCTATCAAGATGGGCTGATCAATATGTGGTGCAAAATTTATGTATAGCAACATACATCAGCTAAACCTGTGGGATTGCTTATTAGGGGCGTAGCCAGCCAGGAACCGCGCACGTAGTAGCAAATCATAAACTGGCTTGGTTGATAGATTGACCAATTTGGTGCTCTGTACGGAGCTAGCTAGATGTAATCGATCTGTGCCGCAAGCTCGATGTATAGCAAGATACATTGGCTGAATCCATGAGTTTGTTTTTGGGATCGTAGCCAGCATGGAACCGGCAGCAGCGATGGAGCTGATCGAGAGCAGTCCTGCCCACCTTTTTTCTTTCTGGGGATTACAACTAACGTCATGCGCTCTGTTTTTTTTCTTGACATGTCATGCGCTCGTTTTGCATGCAATTAAAATAAACTCAAGACTCAGGATTCAAACCCGGGTTGTATTGTTACTAAGGCCGTACGACCGACTCCATCCTACGGCTACTCACGGCTGGAAGCTATATCCGATGGATACAATTTCTTTTGACTAAGAATTAACGTGGAGGCTCGTATGGTGCCTCCAATTAGTAAATATATAAGATATATCAAAAACTATTGCACTCCATCATGAATATATAATAGTGACCAAAGTAATTAATTCAAGTTCATCACATTAAAACCAAAGTAAAATAAATGTAATACATAGTTCTCATAAAACATACATTAATTGAAACTAACATACAACTATCTAAAGAATTTAAATCCAACAACAAATGCGATCAATATCGCAACTAAGGTAATTACTGAACCAACAACATAATGATACCAAGCCTCTTGACTAATGGCATATTTTCTAATCTTTTTAATCTTCAAGCGCATTGCATCCATCTTGATCTCGTGAGCATCGACGACATCGGCAAGCTTGAACTCGTGTTCATCGAAGATGTCGGCAAGCTTGAACTCCAATTTCATCTTCTCTTCTAAGCATTGGAGACGAAGATCTTCACTTCTTTTCAATTTTGCTTTCAAATTATTGTTTTCTTTTACAAAAAACTCGACAATAGGGTCGGTTGGAATTTCCGGTTCAACTACCTCCTAGATAAAAATGTCTATGTCAAGTTGGTAGGTATAGTTGTTATAAACACGAAATGAAACAAATAGTTATAAAAATATACCACATCCGAATCATAGACCGGACGAGGGCCGACGGGGGCGGATATCAAAACCATGACACTATACATATAAAAAACATAAGAAAATTATACAAGAAATAACTATGCATTTAAATCATACAAGTAATTTTTCTTTCAAATAAAAGATTAAAAAGAGGCTAACCGAGGTGGTGCCGGTCGCGGGACGGCGCGGGCTATCGACTGCGGTGAGGACGGGACGACACTAAAATCCACAAATAATAAATTAATTTGAGCTCAAAATGCATATAAAAAATGAACTCTCTAACTTAGGCATTTCATCAAACACCTAGCTAGCACTACAAAAATGAAATGAGCTAAACTAGCAATGAAATGAGCTAAAGTTGCAACTTCGGAGGAAATGATGATGTTGCTAACCATTGAATAGATGGGGTGCCTTCAATCCTCACAAGTGGTGCAAAAAATGGGGATTAACTTGACTGGGGGAGAGGAAATGGAGAAGAAATGAGTGATGAACTCGAGCTCAAAATGTTGGTGGCCTCGGGTGGAAGATGATATATGCAGGGAAGACATTTGGTCCCGGTTCCATCCACGAACCAGGACCAAAGGATCCCTGGCAGGGGTCCCACGGCTGCGGTAGATGCCTGCCGCATGTGCTAACCCTTTGGTCCCGGTTCCAGCCACGAACCGGGACCAAAGGTCCAAATAGAACCGGGACCAATGCTCCCCGGTGCCCCGGCCGATGGAACCGGGACAAATGACCCCTTAAGTCGCGGTTCTTTATTGATCCGGGACAAATGGTCAAAACCAAAGCCCTATTTTCTACTAGTGAGAGGGGGCTCTAGTACCGGTTCAACGGCTACGAGACCGGCAGCCTCTAGTCCCGGTCCGTGGGGGACCTCTAGTCCCGGTTCGTGGTATGAACCGGGACTAAAGGGTCTTGGCAGGCCGCGGCTAAGGTGGGGGCCAGCGCGAGACCCTTTAGTGCCGGTTCGTATCACGAACCGGGACTAGAGGTCTCACTCACTATATATCATCTTCTTCCAGCTCGAGCNTGAGACATGAGTTAACTAAAGTACCACACGTAGTGCATATGCATGCATTTTATTTTTACAATATACGATTTCTTAGCTCGTCGAAACGAATGTGCAATTTAAGTATTAAAAAGTATCAATAAGTAGGAGTTGGAGCATCTTCAACTGCCCTCCCCTCGCCACACGTCTTCCCTAGCTATACGTCCAGGCGGATAACTCGGACACTACCCGAACAAAAACACCGACACAACCATACCCCTATACCTAGCCCAAATTTCCAGGTTGTCCGGCAAACCCCATATCCAGATCCTATGTGGGAAAGATTTGGGTTTGCCCGTACACGCCTAGGCGTGTCCGCCACGTCGAACCCAAGATTTGGGAAAGATTTGGAGCTGGCGCAAAGACGCAGGCCGGCTGGAATGGCGGCGCGTACGGTGGCCGGGGACGTAGAAGGCGCGCATATGGTGACAGAGACGGGCGTGTGGTAGACGTCTAAGTCTCAGTTGACCGAGGATCAACTAAGTCTCGTCGATTTTACAAACAAAAAAATTCATACATGTCAAAAAAACGTGCACAATGATGTACTCCCCTCCGTCCCAAAATAAGTGTCTTAGATTTGCCCAAATACAGATGTATCTAGACGTAAAACACATCTAGATACATCTATACTTGGACAAATCAAAGACACTTATTTGGGATGGAGGGAGTATCAATTTGTTTACATAGTGCAAAGATATTTGTACCATTTATTCCCATAGTTCAAGAAAATATAAATTCTTGTAGTGATCTCAACTTTTGTCATTTAAGAAATTGTGAGGATGAGCAAAACCAATTTTCAAATTATATGTGCTCTTATATGCACGTTGACTTGTAAAAAACTATGGATGTAAACATAAAAGAGCACACTGAGACATGAGTTAACTAAAGTATATGTAGTGTGTACACATGAATTTATTTTTGCAATATATGATTTATGGGCTCGTCAAAATGAATTGTGCAATTCAAGTTTTAAAAAGCATCAATGGATAGCAGTTGGAGCATATTCCACTGCCCCCTCGCCCCACGTCCTACCTTTACGTCCAGGCGGACAATCCGGACACAACTCGGATAAAAAAACACCGAACCAATCGGACCCCTATACCTAGACCAACTGTCGCGGTTGTCTAACAACCCCCATATCCAGCTCCTGTGTGGGGAGGCTTTGGGTTTACTTGTACATGCCCAGACGTGTCGTCTGCCATGTCGAATCCTACATGCCAGACCCACCTCCCTAAGTTGACCAAGTTTCTCCAAATCGAACGACATCTCCTACCTTCGTCCTCTATTTCCTGTAACCGCACGATAGCCCTCATATTCCGTTGCTTCTTGTCTGCACCCCTCCTCCATCCTAGCCACCAACGCTCGCTCCGTTGTCCGTCCGTGACATGGAGAAGGACGCCACAGAGAAGGATGTCAACTCATTAGTGTTCGTGGGGCCAAACAAAATAGAGACCATGGCCAACAAGCCGGTTATCATCTCCCATCGGGGGCGACGCGCCAAATAGAGTGCCACGAGAAGGTGGAGAAGTAATATGCCGAGAAGTAGGCCAACTAGATGGACCTCACCGTGTATGCTTTGACGCCCGCATCCACATTCGTGTATGTGAGAAGTTCTGCGTCCTCGACCACGCCCGCGTCTGAGCCCGACGCTCTTGCACCTTTCGAGTAGTTGTGCATCCCGGATGGCATCCCACAGGACAAGGACGCGTCCTCGGACACGGTGTGCGGCTCGTTGCAGCTCCAATGGTCACGACCAACATCGAGCATCTCCTGCACCATACCAACATATCAACCTAATTCCGAAGTCAAATGGCCATGCTTTTTTCTTATCCCAATTTTGGATAGTAGTTTAACCGGTGTGTTTTTAGTACGTGTAGATGGATATGATTAATCATGGCCAAGAACCTCCAAGTTATGAGATAGATGATATCACTTTCGTTACTTTAATGTTGGGCAATCATCCGACGCTGAAAAAGAAGGAGCCGGAGGCAAGAGGAAGTGCATACTCAAACCATGAACATGAGTTATTGTTTAAAACTTGATTGACCACAAACATGGATCCTATTTGTGGAACCACACAAAATAACTCAAAGTATCGGGACAATTCATCAAGTTTACCATGAACACACGAACTTTATGGAGGTGCATCCAATCCATACCATGCGTAATGAGGGCTCTCTCCAGGAAATGCAAAATAAGAATCAAAGTGGCGTTGTCATTGATAGCCATGGAAGTTTTGCCTGTTTCACTTTGTTATCAATTTTATTGTTTGCTTAGCTTTTATTGCAATATGTTAAGTGATTCTTGCTTGCTGGATGAGGTTGTCCGCCATCTTGTATCATCAAGTTGAGAGAAAAACCAATCACTATGGCCCATTGTTCGTGCCCGAAGCGGGACTAGAATTAGTCCCGATTTGCTAGTCCCGCTTCGGGCACGAACCGGGACTAATGGGTAGGAGCTTTAGTCCCGGTTCGTAATACGAACCGGGACTGATGTTATATTTCACTATTTCCAGAAATTCCAGAAAATGGTTTAAATTTGTAAAATCAATAATTTTTATTCTGTAATTCAGAAAAATATGAATAAAATATCAAAATGTTCAGAAAAATAAGAACTATTTGATTATGTCAAATGCATGCAATGAAGGTACAAACATCTCATCTCATTCGTCATGAATATATTACACACATCTCATTCATCGTGCTTGGTCAAACATATTACATCTCTTTTACACTCACCCTATCACTTCAACATTCTGATATATAGTATTCTCCATTCGGAGTTAGGACCTCTGCATCTAAGAATCCCGCAATTTCCTCTTGAATTGCTCGTATGCGATCATGTGGTAGAAGACCGTCCCGCAACCGTTCGATCTAATTGGAAGAAGGGGTCAATATATATATATGAATGAAACTAAACACAATTGACGGCAATAAACTAAAATTGTGAATATTGTTTACGCACTTCAAGTTGTTCTAAGATTCTG
Organism: Puccinellia tenuiflora; assembly: GCA_012064385.1. Lineage (NCBI taxonomy): Eukaryota > Viridiplantae > Streptophyta > Magnoliopsida > Poales > Poaceae > Puccinellia > Puccinellia tenuiflora. Next base: position 3,427,082 of record QRDG01000033.1, read on the forward strand.
CCCCTCTCACAGGTCGTCTGGCGAATGAATTCGCAAACGTAGTATCCACATAAATGATTCCCCATTTCCTGCCTCAAGCACTTTACGAGAACAGAGTTCAATCAAAATAATAATAAAGCATGGTAATAGTATTGAAACTAGAATCAAATAGATGCACGGATCTAGCTAGTAGTACTTACATTTATTGGTTCAAATGTAAGCTCCGTTGCCCAAATACCCCTAGCCCTGGTGGTGAATCGTTTCCAAGCCCTGCCCGGCAAAGAAAATGAATAAAGGAGTTATATATTAATTACTTGCTATCAGTAAATGAACGGAAAGTTGCCGATATAGTGTCATAATGATTGAAATTACCTTTGGAGGCATTTCTGCATGTCCTCCCACTCCTCAAGGGGTTTACGTCTCGAGTCCATGACTTGTACTAATCCTTTGTCAGGTATAATGATTAGCAGAATAAAGTGGAATCTGCGCATGCATAAGTCATCTATTATACACTTAACATCGAGAAAGTGAAATAGAATGTGTACAAGAAAGTAACACTCACTAGAAATTGTAAGGAAATAGTATTTCTCTTTTTGTTTCGGAAAACCTTAACGCCTTTACCAAGTTATTCTCTGTGTCGATGCAAAAATCGTTGAGACTTTTTTCATGAACGACATCTGGGTCAATGAACCCAATGTCATAGATTTGTCCTCTTTTGCATTGGAGAATCTTCATTCTGCATAATTAATATAGTGATGAGTAAGATTATAAATGCAATGAATGAGGTGAGCTAGCTAGAGACTTAATTACAGAAATAATACTTACAGACAATAGGCACTGATGATAGCTTTGTCAAGGGCGTCTTGTTGGTATAACTTAAATAATTCACAAAATTCAATCATTACCACGCCATCTCCATGCCCGTAATGCTCGTTTTTATATCCCACGTGTATCCAGTTTGCCCCTTTCTTTGAGGCTTGCATGTACCAGTTATGCAATCTTCGCATTTTTGTTGGTAGTTCGTTGACTAACTCAGGTTTGACGAGAGGATGCCCGTGCCGGTATTTGTATGCTGGAACAAATGGAACTACTGGCTGGAACTCTTGTAATTGGGCTAAGTACTGAGGAATAGTCATGCCCTGAGCAGAGGCTGCTTCTCCGTATATTGCAACAAATTCAGGATCGATGTCGACCGCACCTCTGCTCGACCCCACCTCGGTATTGGAAACCACTTTGAGCGGGGGGCACGATTGGTTTTTCTGTTCTCCGAGCTGGGGAACTGATTTCCGGCTTACACTACTTCTCTTCGACCGCTGCTTATTTGCCTCAGCCGACTTGCGAATAGAGCGGTCATAGTCTGGTGTCAGACTTGGCGGGGGTTGTTCAAGGTTCTTCAGCATTTTCAAGACGGCTGCTTTTTCTTCTGGGGTGGCGGGGAACTCTGGCGCTGCTTTCCGCTTCTTCAAGGTAGCAAACCACTCTTCCGTTTGGGCTTTTGCGATCGCCTCGTTTTCCTCCTTCGTATAGTCGTAAGGTCTCTTGGGAAGATTCTTATAAGGTATTTTTGGGAGGGGTGACCTTTTACGTTTCGGTGATCGGTTACCACTCCTCATAGTACCAGCGGTGGTACGCTGAGCCTGAGTGGGCGGAGACGACTGACGCGGCGGCGGAGACGGCTGCGCTGGAGACTGGTGAGGCGGCGGAGACGGCGCCTGAGGCGGTGGAGACGGTGCCTGAGGCGGCGGCGAAGAGAACTGTTGCGCTGGAGACTGGTGAGTCGGCGACGAAGAGGACTGTTGCGCTGGAGACCGGTGAGTCGGCGGCCAGTTTGGAAGCACGATGAATTCCTTCGGCCATAGAATGGTCCCTTTTCTGGCTTCTCCAAGTTCAACCACCTCCCCATCTTCACCTGCAGGGTGTTCCAGCTTCAGCTCCTCAAATTCTTTACTCACTTCATCCACCCCGACAACAGCGTAGCCATGTGGAACCGGGGAGCAATGGAAAGTTGGTTTAGGTCCAATTGGTACGGCATAGCCGACCGCCACCTTCATGGTTAAGTTAAAAACTTTCACATGTAGCTCACAAGGTGTGCTCTCCGTGATATCATCCACTGGGTAGCGACGAAGAGGAGCCGTCGTCAGTGTATCATCATCACCAGCCTGGAGCGTGGTGGAAGCCACGCTGCTTTTCCGATTCGATGGGCCGGAAGCATCGAGTGCAGCTTCTACAATGTGCCGCTGAGATTGGCTGCCAGTGCCTTGCTGGCTAAGTGCGTTAATTTGATCCTGCTGCCGCTTCATTGTTTCTTCTATATTACGCAGCCGGTCTGCAGCAGCGCGTGCTTCCATTGCCTCCCTTTCCTTTCTCCTCTGATGACTTCTATCGGGATATATCTTCCTGTCCTCGGGAAAACCAGTCGACCACGGCTTGGAGCCTTCTGTGCCTCGTGTTCGTCCTTTGTGTTCTTCATTCCCAAGGGCGCGTGCGAGCTCGTCCTTCTCTCTATTGGGACGGAACCGTCCCTCTTCAACATCCTTTACTGCATTTCTAATGTCTTCGATGGGTAGTAGGGGATTATCTTTGTGTCTTCTGTTATATATGCACTTCCCTTCTGCGTCCAATGTGCCCCCATGCCCGTAAAACCAATTTCTTACCCATTCGATCCATGTGCATGGCTCTGGAGTGATCCCTTTAGCCAGCAGGTC